>BGPR01000050.1:5922-53788 GCA_013235015.1 Araneus ventricosus | reverse complement strand
TCATGCTTCGTTTCAGTTTACGTATTGCTGTCCCTAACCTACTCTTAAGTTTGTCTAACCTGTGCACATGGTACTTTACTCAGTACTATATTTATAAATTTATTATCTCCCCGTGGTCCGTGATGAATTTCAACTGGATATAAGGATAAGTTTCCTTAGATGGTATTTTCCTTCCAACAATTCCATAAGATTATATTTCCTCCGAAGAGTGAAACAATCATTCATTAATTGGCGCACTTATCGATTGTGATCTCACAAGATTTGCCACTATGTTAGCTTAAAATATCGTGTAAATACGCAATAAGAGTGCTGACAATGCAGCAATCCGCTCAGAACGAGCAATGCTGCAAAAAATATTTTCAAGGGAATGCAAACGAACAATTTTAAATATTGAATCAGAGGAAAATGAATACTCATTAAACCAAGGCGGCCTTTCCGTTAGACAACATGGAAGCCAAACCGAAAAACGAACGTGAAAAGAGAAGAAAAACCAAATCAAGAAAACGAAAAGCTAATCCTGAGGAGAGAAAGGCTTTTTTTGGTCGGCGCCATTCCTAGTTTTGAACCCAGTCAGATGACGAGAACGACACCTGGTGGCATTTCCTTCTCCAGTCTTTCGCACCACACCAGCGGAGAATGTTTCACACGCATATAATTATGTGCAGAAGCCAATGCAGCTGGTTTTCATGGAATCGGGTTTCGAATGTAGAAATCTGGCCCCAAAGCCCAGTACCCCTCACCAATACGCCTCCTTGAAAAATACAAAGGGAGGTGTACCATTAGCTTTGCCGAGTCATCGAGTTTTGAGAATTTCCAGTGCTATTCGTGTGAGGGCTAAAATGTCTCTCTTACTAGTTGGTTTGCTATCCTCGATGAACTCTCAGTGTGGAAAATAACAAATAAGATAAGAAAATGAAAGTTTTTTAAAATATTTTTTGAGATTTGCTGCAGTTACATACCACATAATATTGTTTATATCATTCTTAAAAATAATATATATAATAATTTTCCTCAATTTGAAACAGTGTAAACGTAAGACTTTTTCAATATTGTACAATATTTTTCATAATGATTAGGATAATACATATAAAACTCATAATATTTTACTATATTAAATAATATTGGATAATGTCATATAAGAACTATAATATTGACTATATTAAATAATATTGTACTATACTCAATACTATTATATAATAATTAAATAATATTTCAAAATTTAACAATATACTGAATATTTTAAAAATTCATTGAACATGGATAAGAATATCAATCACTAATTCTAAATTGCAGACGTTAATATACTTTATTATTTTTTTAAACCCTCTACTTCGTGAGCATTGAACCGGGACCTCTTGCTTTCCAAACCAGCACCTTACCACTGAACCAGCGATTCTGCTGCTGACAGCTCAACGCATTTCAAGATATCACTCGATTGACAGAGAATCGCACCCTTGCATATGAAACAAGAAAAAGAACCTTCTACTAGAAACAAGTAGTAACAGAGATTCCGAAATCTTTCACTTACCACCAGGTCCTGCCATCCGAGATACGTAATTTGTATTTCGCTTCTTCGTTTTCAATCCAGAAGTTTTCGAAATGGGTAAACACCGACTTTTCTTGATCGTTTGTCATCTCAAATCGTACTACATAGCGATCCTGATTGGTGATGACATATATATTATCGTTTCCTGAAATTTATCATGAGATTCAACAGTGATTTGTTATTACAAACTCCATGAAATAAAACTTAGCTACTTTATTTATATCTGAAAATTTCCGCTATATAAGTTTCGTATTAACCTTGCACCAAGAACATAGGACGTGAATAAAATAATAATTATGGTAATATTTATTCATAATGGGTATTAAAACGCAGCTCGAGGAGAACATTCCCACTTGTTTTTTTCTCCACTCATGTTCGTTCACACTGTCTAGGTCACGCTTTGTTACAGGGTTTGAAGCGCTGTACATCTATGGAAAGTCGAGGAAAAACACTCCCGCTGGTATTAATTTTACAAACAAAACTCAAAAATATATTCGAATCATATCTTGAGGAGTCTTGAACTTGGAGGTGTCCTGAAATCTCATGTATTTTCTGGATAAGCGCTTATACATAAGTATAATTGGCTGAGAATAAAAATGAAACCTTAATCTGCTTGCGAGAATATCCATAGCTATTAAACCTTGATTATGAAACTTTTAGTTATTTAAAGCAATTGAATAATAAAATAATAATTGAAGGTATGAAATTATTTTGATGAGCATAAAAAACGAATTCAAATTAATAACTACCGGAAAAAATCAAAATGAGGAAAATACGCGATAGATTGATTGTGAATCTCTGCTTTTCCCTCACATAGAGTCGTTGGTTCCATATATTTCATCAAAAGTCTACTGTGCTTGTCTGTTTAAATATTACATAGTCTTGAAGACCATAGTAATACGTTTTTTGAAATTCATGCAGATAGTTTAACTACTTACCAAGCCAAAATTCTCTTTGCATATTTCCAAATCCCTCTTTGTATTCCTTCCATTTTTTGTTAAAGTAATTTCCCATACCATTGACCTCTTCTCTGAATTACTACATTAAAAAATACAAATTTTAAAACGAAAATTTTGAATGCAATACCTTTTAGTCAGGTAGCAATGATACACAAATTTTACAGAAATATATGAAATGCTGGAATTATACTAAGATATGTTGCGGTCTCTAAGAGCTTATAGGCAAAATTATTTATCACACAAGTAAACTATTCACATATTCAACTCAATGAACTATCGAATATTTATGAACACTTCTTTAATTTATTTATATTTTTCTTTATTCATAGACTGTATTATTTTTCATGTCCCTTGATTTTTCTGTTTAGCATTTTGTGACTTTTTTCTTGATTAATATCCTACGCACTTTGAACACTACTACTAATCAGAGTGATACGAGACCTTCCAGTTCTAATTTCCAGAGTTTCCTTTGTTTTTAGTTTAATGTGGTTGCTATGTTAAGTATAGATCAGGAGAGATTTAGAGATCACTTACAGTGGTATAATTTCGGAAAAAGTCCTTCTAAAAATTCCCAACACTTGCAGACCACCCTCACTCTCATTAAAATCCTAGTATACAAGAAAATACTACGTTATATTTTAACCGATACACAAAAAATCAAGACAGCTGCAAGAACGGAAAGAAAGAATATTAAAATTCTACAGAACAAAATTATCTGTATTGATGAGATGTCATGGTACATGAGGAATATTTGTCATAACGACATGAAAATTAAAAAATATATATAAATTACATCTAAAAGCTGAAGCTGTCTAAAACCTTTTAGCCAAATCAAGAGTCATCCAAACCTACAATTATCAGATATTCTTCGCTCACAATGAAAGAAAACACACGTACCCACATGCGACTACTAAAAGCCTCTTCCTCTGAGCCATCTATTTGAGACAGCTTAAATCTTTAGTTTTGAAGCCTTTCTACTAAAATCAAAGTAGTCAACCTTCTCCAACTCACAAATTTCAGGGAGCGTGTTTGTTTTCTCTCAGGTTGAGACAAAGCTGTACACCCCACTCAAACGGATGTCTAAGTCAAGCAAAGAGATGTAAGAGGTGAAGTGTTCCTTGCCGTATGAATCGATAACTAATCATAAATTAAGAACCATCTGACCACAATTAACACTCCATTTTCAAATCCTACGAGGCCATGGTATGTCTTCTAAACACTTACAGAAGTCGATGGTGACATAAAAAATCAAAGAAATCTGCCGGACACATTACCTCTTCGGGTAGATGGTATAGTATACCATTGTATACCCTCACTAAATTGGGAACGTTGCTTTTCTCTCTGTTTCCACTCTGTGAAATGGGCTGCATCTCCATTCGTTTTCTTCTCTTATGCGAATTATACAAAAGGAATGTATTGTAATCTAAGAAATCCGCGCTTAGGCCTCCCATGTACAAAAATCACTCATTGAATTATGTATCAATCAATTTCTATTTGAGTATAACTCAAAGACAGCTGAGCTAGTTGTATGAAGAGAGTAAGGCTTTTACATCCAAATTGAAGATTTCTCTTTTATATTTTTTGATAGCCATAATGTCACAAAACCTATCCGTCCGTGTCATATGAACAAGAGATCATCACGCACAAATAGATAGATGAAATTTGGTTAAGGGCTTGTTCAATAAAATGTAAAATATGAATCTAATTTTGTTCCAAATCCGTAAAAGGGTTGAGTGCTTGCCGATCCATCTGTTCGTGTGCGAACGCGATAACTCTAAAATGCACCAAAGGAAATGGTTCAATTTTACGATACGCCCTTTGTACTTGATCTTTACAGCAACACTGTAGGTTTGTACCGAATTTTGGACTCTTCTGCCAACAGATAGAATGCCTGTTGTTTTTACTTCTGAATTTGAGCACAATAATTTAACAACACAACAAGAAATAAAATGAAATTTGGTATGTGATCTTTACACCAAAATTGTTTATCTGTATAAAATTTTGGACCCAATCGATTATCAAAGAGAGGTACAGTTCCAAATGCATTCTCAATTCCTTTCATTAAACAATAAAATTAAACACTAAACGTGCAATATTGTTCAAGCTAGTCAAAAGGTCGAGGGTAGAATACTTGATCACATGTTGCCAATCGTTTTGATGCTAGGTATAGGGACATGCAGTGCTGTTAATGTAGGGAAATCCAACCTACTGCCCGTCCTCCTCCATAATCAAGTCTCCGATGTCATATGACATCCTTTGAATTTTAAAGAAAGGCTGCAGGTACTTCAAATTGTAAGCAGACCCACCAGTAAGTAACGCATGAGATGCAGAAGGAGCTAGACATTTCGTACGTTCCCGGATTTCTGTCGCAAATATCGCTCCTTTGAGGAAAGAGATTACTTTTCTCGCTTTTTTATTAATTTCATGTAAATGAAGAGAAAAAGTGTGTCTCAAAAAACATTGCTCTCCAGAAATTTCCTCGTTGCTTTTCGTTTTAACAGACAGTATATGAAGTTCCAGGTAAAACTAATGGAAGATTTCACTCAATCGATAGCCAAAAATGAAAATCTACTTCAGTATGTTGAAGAAAGTAGGAATGAAACTCAATAATTAAGAAGTCAGTTTTGAATAAAATTTAAAAAATGGATGGCATGAGTCTATTTGACAGTCATTGGAATTTTTACAAGTTATTTGGACAATTAATTATTGTGAGCTTTTTACCTTTTTGTCTTAATTTTACATGTTAAAATGTCAAATAAAACTCTAGATTTTAATTTATCTCACTGAATTCATTTTTATATCCTTCTTTAACAATTTAGTATATTTTTAAGCTGTTATTGTTAACATACAATAACTGTTGTATGGTGCTTCTCTAAAGCTTCCAACCCAGAATTAATGCAACTACTCATCATTTTATGCTTTTCCCGCTCCAGTCATAAATGACTAAGGATAAAGTTAAGACTTATTTATGATTTTATTCTTAGTAAACCTGTCCATGTTAACATGTATAAACCAGTTTTAGCATATTGGTAACCATATAAAATTTTAAAAAATTCTAATAATTTTACATTTTTGTAGTTTTTTTCCAATTTGAGGAATTTGCAGCAAACTTCACCGTAAACTTCGAAGGCTGAAACTTCACATACTGTGTGTTAGGTAATCGTTAAATAGGTCTTCATCAAGATTTCGATGAGTCTCCACATTTCAGACATAACCGGGCAGAAAATTACCATTTTTGTAATTATATCTGTATGACAACACGACACCTCAAAAATAATGTCACGAACTACTAAAAAGATAAAATTATTAGTAAAGGATAAAATTTGATTTGTCATATGTGCACCAAATTGCAGATTTTCATTAAGTGAACAAAATCCGTCCAAGGAGAGAGTCCGTGGCTTTCTCACCATTTTTTTGCATGTGAATAATATAATTCAAAATTAAAAGTAGCTAGATGAATGAAATTTTACATATGGTTTTATGACCAAAATTGAAGATTTATATCAATTTTTGCATCTAATCCATCGGAGGGTGGACAACCTGTGGGTCTGTATTTTCGTGTATATGTCTCTATTTTAACGTACGAAAAGCAACGAGATATAGTAGTGAATTTTAGTATAAGATCTTTCAATCACAATTGTAGATCTCGGTCAATTGTTTGAACAAATTGGTCAAAGGGAAGGTACATTCCGTGAAAAAAGTATCCGAACACTTCTTATTTCTCGTTATCTATAAAAAAGAAAATTCAAGGAAATTATGTCATTCAATTTGGGAGTATGTCCTCTTGAAATATATGTGAACTGCATTTCCATAAGGGACTATCTACATATTTATATTAGAATCATCTTCACATTTTCCAATGGCAACACCCATTTTTTTATCTTGTAAATGATTCTGCATAATAATAATTCGGCAGATATAAAATTTGAGGTAAATCGATTCAAATTAACCGGAGATATAAAAGAAAAACGATCAGCGGCTCCTTCAATATATGCAAACGTAAAAGTAGGTCAATTTGGTAAAACTTTTCATATAATCTGTAAATAGAGTAATTTTCTTTAAGAACATTTGGTATTTTTCAAAATTTACAGTTTGGGGCATTGAAATATTATTAAATAAGAATTCGAGTTGCGTGATTTTAAATTAAAACACAATAAAAAATTGCATAATATTTCTATGCATAATATTCTACATAATAATATAACAGGTAAACAATGCAGACTTTTATATTATATGCATAAATATATTAGTCATTAACTATTTACAGTTTAACAAAAAATATAGCTATCATTTCAATCGATGGCCTGCTGCATACGACACAACATGGAATCTATGACACTGTTAGCGACATCTCAATCTTTTATTTACTTTCTTTCAAATAATGAAACCGTGAATATCTTGATTTGATGCTGGCGACTTATTTGTCTGTACGAGAAACCAGATTGATAAATATCGATTATTTGGCTTTTTGTTACATTGCCTACTTCTCGTGGCATAATAAAATAATCAAAAATTCTGAATAATTTCAACGATTAATATTTTAAGAAGCAATCTTAGACATTAAAACTGTTTGGGCAGCTGAGAAATGAAAAACGCGTGCTTATTTTCTGAAATATTCTTTTATAAACTAAACAAAAAAATGTAATGTTGTTGAACGATGCCAAACGATTTTTCCATAAAAAAAATAGTTTCCTTCAAACGATATTTAAAATAATTTGTAAGAATTTTTTACTTTTAATTTTTTATACTTATTAAAAATATTAATTTATCGAAAACTTTAAGCTTTTGATTTATTTTTTAAAAGGCATTTTATCCAAGTCTCATAGCACTGTACTATCCAAAAACAAGGAAATTTACTGAATAATGTTTTATTTATTCATACATTTAACAATATATAATTTCATACTTTGTATAGAATTTTGCATCTTTGCATTTTTATCAATTTAATATCTTACAAAGCATTTCTACAACCATAAAGGGCTTTCATTTTTCATTTTATTGGTTTAAATGTAATGCTTCTTGAAATGTAAGAGTAGTAGAATCTGCTACATGTATAGATTTTTCTTTTCTTTTCTTATTCAAATTTACACTTATTTTAAAAGGAAAAACAATTTTTCTTTTCTTTTCTTTAACATCGGAAAACATCCTTTGTTTTCCATTTGATTTCAGAGATTTTCCTTTCTCTCAGCGAGTCCTTTTATAAGTTGAGATGCCCTCCCTCTTAAGAAAGCGAAAATCAGGCTGTTCTGAACGCTTTTGGTAATTGCTGCATATCTTAAAAACTACAAGACAGAAATGGTTGAAAATTTGGAAAGTGAGGTTTGAGGTCATCCTCCTTTGATTGGAATAAAAAAATTGTGCTTCTATTCAAAAATTTTAACTTATAATTTTAAAAAATTTAAAAATTATAAAATATACTTTCATTTTTTTTAAAAAAATGAATAACTTTTGTTTTTTTAACAAGTATTTTAACATAAAAAAAGAATTATTTGTAAAAATTCATTGTATCCTTAATCCTTAATAATATAATAAATGCGAAAGTGTATCTGTCTGTCTGTCTTTCTGTCTGTTTGTTACGCTTTCACGACCAAACTACAAAACCGATTTGGATGAAAATTGGCAGAGTTGTAGCTTGAAACCTAAGAACGGATATAGGATATATGATTTTATCATAAATTCAATATTTTTGACTACAGACAACAATTAAATAATTAACAAAGACCATTGTCTCGGCGATTCTCGATGAAGATTACTACTTTATTTTTCAATGTCACGTGATCCTTAAGGAATGCGAAAACATGTCGAATCAAGCATCACGTGATCTTGCTGAGAAAAGAAATAAAATCATCACGTGATCTTGTTGAGAATAGAAATAAATAATTAATTTGTGGAATAATAACTGCAAAATAGACGCCGGGACAGAAATCTATTGTAGATAACTTCGAAAATATTAAATTTAATATTTCTATTGTTGTAGCTTTCAATGTTTACTTAAAATTAGAGCCTAATTTAGTGGAAAGGTTGCCAAAATTATTATTTATCGCTCTTTTTATCGACATCCAAGATTAGTTTAGCTGTTAAATTTGTAACCAAAAGATTTGGATAATCAATGACGGTTAAATTCTAAACCAAACGATTTAGCTATTTACAATAGTTCCATTTCGAATTTTAATGCTTTAAGAGTTTTTTAAAAGAAAGGGTTATACAAACCCAAAGAACACGGAATTCAGCGTTTTGTTTACTAAAGAAAGAACTGATTCGAACTTGGCGCTTCATACATTTGCCAAACAGGTTTGGCGATTGCTAGAGATTCAAACAGTGTATTAAAGTTTTCTGTTTTGTTTATTTGCATGAAAGTAGGACTTCCGCGTTTAACTTACACTTCCGGTGATAATGTTAAGTTAATGGGAATTTTGAAAAGTTCAGCACTATGTTTGAGGATATTAATTAATGTTTGAAGTGGAGCTTTTTAATGGTATGCCTTAAGAATACTTAGAAAATATTAAATTTATTATTTCTATTGTTGTAGTGTTCAATGTTTACTTAAAATAAGAGCCTAATTTAGTGGAAAGGTTGCCAAAATTATTCTTTATCGCTCTTTTTATCGACATCCAAGATTTGTTTGGTGGTTAAATTTGTAACCAAATGATTTAGATAATCACTGGTGTTTAAATTCTAAACCAAACGATTTAGANAATCACTGGTGTTTAAATTCTAAACCAAACGATTTAGATAATCACTGGTGTTTAAATTTTAAACCAAACGATTTAGCTAATTACAATAGTTCCATTTCGAATTTTAATGCTTTAAGAGCTTTTTTTAAAAGAAAGGATTATACAAACCCAAAGAACACGGAATTCAACGTTTTGTTTACTAAAGAAAGAACTGATTCGAACTTGGCGCTTGATACAGTTGCCAAATAGATTTGGCGATTGCTAGAGATTCAAACAGTGTATTAAATTGGGAATTTTTCAAAATTATTCACAGTACAGAGGAACTGATAAGCAAGATTTATCCTGCCCTATAAGATAATATGAGGAATAGAGATTGGTTGTTGAATGCGTAATTTTGGCACTGACTAATGAAAGTTCAGATAAGATAAATGAAAAAAATTACTTCACAAATGGAGGGATGTAATACAGAATATCTATCTGTAGATACGGTAATGGGCAATAACAAGTAACATCATATCCTGTAGAGTTCTTAAACTCCTTAGAATTGTCAGGGCTACCTTCCGACAAGCTGAGATTAAACGTCGGTGTGCCAGAACTATTGATACGTAACCTGGATGTACCGAGACTGCGCAATGGCGCACGGTTACAAATTAAATACCTAGGTCAAAACGTCATGCCAGCTACTGTTGTGACTGGTATAGCGAGAGGAGAGAGATTTTTAATTCCGCGCATTCCGATAATACCGAAGAATTTACCATCCTAGTTCAAAAAGTAACAAATCACTTTAAAATTAGCATATGCCAGGCTCAGGGCCAGACACTCAAAGCAGCAGGCGTACGTTTGGAAAAACCATATTTTTTGCATGGGAAACTATATGTGTAGTGTTCACGTGTGTCCAGCCCACAAAAACTCTACATCCGTGCAAAAAACGTAAAACAAAAAACGTCGTATACAAAAGTGTGTTAACATAGATAAACAAATTGCCTAACTATATCAGCAGACACTCCTGTTAGTCGTCCAATTATGTATTATCAATGGTAAAAACTTTTAATTTCCCGTTTCAACATGTTACGAAACATTTACATTCGTGAATTTAAAAAAATTAATAATTCGAATTCTTCGCGCACAAAGTCGCGGGTAACAGCTAGTTTTGAAATATCGGACATGGTCATTTACCATTAGGAATTCCAAATTTCAATTATTGAAACTCATCAACCATTTACTCAAAATTACAAAATTTTATGCTTATTCGAGTAAATTTAATCTGGACAATCTGAATATGTACTCAAAATAAGGTATTACCATTTGAAAAGATTGAGTTTGTGTAAATCTAAATATGAAGACGACCCCTTTTAAGAAAAAATATTATATCACTTATAGAGGACTTATTTCTAACGCGGCAGACATCTACAGTTTTAAGGGCGATAATTAGCGTCGGAATAAAAAGCAGCGTTCGGATACTTTTCTGACGGACTGTACACTGTTCAGAAAGGCATATTCGAATCTCTTTAATATATGATGAATCTGAGCACAAAACACGTCATAATGTGAAAGTATACGGGGAAGTCGAGGAGAGAACAAACCCGCTGGGTTTCTTTTCCCTCTCTATCCATTTATGCCCGTTAAAATTGCATAGGAATCTTTTTTGATTCTAGATACAACGTCACGCAGTGGTTTTGAATGCAGGGACTTCCTACTTACAGTCCATCCTCCCCCATCAGTTTCCATATCACAGTAGACGTCTATGGACTTGCAGTTGGTCAATCTGCTCCTCGGGTAGACGGTATAAACTCCACTCTCTGTGACGCCGTTTTCCATGAGTTCTGCGCAATCCATGGGTCTCTCATGCTTTGGGCCTGCAATAATGAAATTTATAAATTAAATTTCGGCATTTACAAACAGATTCCTGATGTATGATAGAACAGCCTGTGGAGACTCGTCCATTAGAGCTGCCGAGCTGCAATAGCCCTTGAAAATATTTTGTAAACTGTCTTTTCGTTTTTATTCTTATTTGCTTACTTTTCCACTTTGAGATTTCGATCTTGGACAAAAGTGCAAAAACTATTACTTAATAAAAACGAGAAATTAAAACAGAAAATGTATCAACAAGCAAGAGAGACACAGGTAAACGCAGGTGGCACTCGAAAGTGTTAAAATTAGCACATTGCTCAAGAATCGGAGAATAAAAGAAACCCTTACTCCTTTTGAACTTAGAAGTTAAAGAGCTACATTAATCCCAGAAAATGTTCTTGCGACGCCACCTGGCAAAAAGACAGATGCTTATTTCCCCCCCCCTCACTCCTAATTCAAAGTTTTCTTCCTCGGTATGTTTCTCTTCGCTTTCAATTTCTCATGGATTGTTTAAGGGTTTCGGCTTCGCTTCGAGTTTGCGTCGACAGAAACACACCTAGTTTATTGAATATTTGGTTTCTTTTGCTAAAATTCAGTCTTCCAAAAACGCTACGTAGATTATTTTCTAGAATATTATTCAAATGGATTTTTTATGAGAAGGAATTGTGGCGTACTAGAGTAGTATGGGAATCATTGATCTGGCATTAACATTTTTTAACATGAAAGACAGGGATGTTGTTCACAGTTCCTTGGTATAGTTTCATTATATCTACTAATTAGTTAAAGAATATTTCACGATGGTTATTTAAAATTATTGAAATGCAGGAAACTCATATCAGGCTTGAAATCAAAAGCTTCGGGCAACTTAGAGATAAAGTAGCTTTTTAAAATTGTATTATCTCGATCAATATTTTCGCACCACTCCTAACTTCTGAGATGACGAGCCGCCACTGAATACAGCACATGCTGCTGCAATATGATGTAACAAATTACTGTATAAAACGGATGCAGTTTCCTTTCGAAAAAACGTTTTATAAGAATTTTTCTTCTTAGTCAGGCGGTAGTCTCAATTGATATATTAGGGGAGAAAATTCATTTTTATTTTCTAATGAAGACAACAGATGTTAGCGCCCTATAATTTTTTCTGATGGATTTTTACGCCCTTTCATTGTTGTTAGCATCGCTTTCTTTAGATATAAACATTGTTTTCTTGATATATAAATTTAAAAATTAGTTTAAACATTTGAATGAAACTTAAAATAGTCAATGGTATTTAAGGAGGTTTCGACAGAATTGAATTATGGACAAATATTGGAAGTCCGTGGAATTCTTGAAAGAAATACAATAGTCACAAATTATCTAGATATTAGAACTTACTCTTTATTATTGAGTCACGTCTCTTTCTCCTGATGCAAGATGTGCAAAATTAATTTGGCGCTGTTAATTTTCAGGTTCTTTTATACATATTCACTTCCACGTGACGCCACTAGTATGTTATTAAAATTTAATAAAATTAATTCATTAGTTGATAATTAAGTTTTGAAAATAATAAAATAACGTTTAGAGAACAAACAAGTGTTTAAAATTCTAAAACTCTAGCACATCTCAGGAAGTGAGTGAGAAATTGATTGCAAAATTCAATCGTTACAAACATGAGACATCAAATTAATTACAAATGTGTAAAAATATGAATTTAATATCAAATTTTCTTACATTTGGAGCAATCTCCTTTTTTGGCTGCTTCCAGGTTTGGAGCGATTGTTTTGGTTGCAGCTGCTGAGCAGATGTCAGTAAAAATCAGCAAGCAAAAAGCAGAAAAGCAGAGGAACGTCTTCATTCTATATAATTGAAGAAAAAATTATTTCTTATGATGCTCTGTATAGAATCTACAGGAAAAAAGTAACATGTTTCTCAAAAAATATTAAAATCATCTATGTTTCTATGTCCCTTTAATATATTTGTTTTAAAGATCTCAAGTGTTTTAAATTAGAGGAATTAGTTTTCAGAAAAACAGTTAGCCTAATAAGAGTAAATCCAATCACATTGTTCTGAATTTTAGACACATAACTTCTTGAATGTATCTCCACGTATGCGTCTCAGATACGTTTTCATAAAATGCATCTCCACGTCTATATAATAGTCATATAAAGAACGAATCCAATCTTCGGCGTGCCAAAAATTAAAAGCAACTAGTTTCTATAAATGCAAGTCTGGATATACTTTTAGCAGACGAGTTAATTTCATAAAAGTCTGATTATTTTTTAGTATTGGAATCAGGGTGAATTAAAAAAAGACAAGAAGAACCTTTTTAGATATGACAATAATCTTTTTATAATAGCTTGCAAGTTTGGAAATGGACGCTAAGACTATAGAAGTCGCTTGATAGAAAAATCGACGTGGTAGAAGAATACATCGCAAGTGCAAGTTCAAAACGAAATTCAAATAAAAATAATTGCAGTCACTCCCTAAAAGAGTTCCTACCTTTCACCATGTCTTACAAGGGTCACAAAGCATTTCGTGAACTTTGCAGATCACAACTAGCATTGATTTTGGTTTTGTGCATCAGCCACCGACATTCTGACGACTAATTCCTCTTCAGCTTCCAGAGAAATCTTATGGAAGAAGCTCACAAAATGTTGCCATACATTTTCACCATTCAGGAGGAACACATGCTGTACAGGCAGATTCTTCTTCTGCGTATAGGCTGGTACAGCTGTCGTATCAAATAAACGATTAAAGACCCTCCCCCTCTTGAGGACCTAATTAGTGGGGCTTCCCTTTACCAGGTAATGTGTTTGATAACTGTTACTTTTTTATAATCATAAGTGTGATGATTCTATTCATTCCTAATTTCGAAATCCAATGCGGTTCACTTCGTGAAAGTTGCTATTTTTTTTTTAGAACTTAATTCTAAATTTAAAAATATATCAATTTTTTTATTTTAAAAATTTAAGCAATCTTTCATATTTTTCTATTGAAGAGAAATGTGCTTTTTTCGAATTGACCAGTATTTTCTAGTAAAATTATGATAATGAGTGCTGATTTTACTGATTTTAGACAGAACTGCCTTTTTTCTAGTATCATTGAATTTATTGCAGCGTATTTCCGAAACTTAAACGCTATGAAACATTTATTAAAGCTTTTAAAATATTATTTTGTAGACTTGCTTTAATTTAAAATATAATCTTCTTTATTGTTGGTTAGATAAGTAATTCCATACACAACACCTTAAAATTATTTTACCAATTTCTTAAAATTCTTCGATAATCCTTTATTAAAAAATTAACTTTTGATTGATTCTTAATAATATAGCAGAGAAAATTTTTTCGACTATGATTCAATTTACTGCCATCATGTATAGAGAAACTGTATTCTGAAATTATATTCTTCTGTCCTCTAATTTTCGCTTGCAGGTTTTACGAGTACTGCAGTCACTTCCTCTGCAGTAAAGAAGTGCTGCACATGTCAAGCCTTCGGGCAAAGTGCAAAGAAATGTAAGGACATAAGGCATTCTGCCGATCATGAGGAGAACACCACCCAATTCACACTTTCCGAAACACCCGGTCCTATTGTATCAACAGAGAATAACATATTAACAGGGACTCGATTCGATATTCATCAAAAGGCAATTGATCCAAACTGTCGTAGCTACCAGCGTGAAATTAAATGCACCACACTGTAAAAACTGTGGAGTAATGTCGCTCCAAATTTGGTGTTGAAAAACCTTAAAAATTGTGTGAACAAACACTTTATTTCAAGTTAACACCAAATCAAGCGTTCATATACATTTTAAGTGGTGTAGTTTGCATCAAACACCAATACTGGAGAATCCTTACACCATGATGAAACGCGCCTGACACCATTCGTGAATTATTTTCACCTGTGGAAACACCAATTTTGGCGTATGTGTGGAAACTCTCCGATGGCAACGGTAGATTATTTATAACCACCTCTGGTTTGCTTCGCCGGCTGTTTCGTTGGTTGCTTCCACTATAAAGAAATTTGTTGTTACAAGAGGTATGTATGTTTTTAGTTGTGTATTAAAGATAATTAAGTTTTCATAAGATAAATATAACTTTATTTATATGTATGCCACTTGTATATTGCACATGTTATGCTTCTGAAATTTTCTTTACTAAGCCTATTTCGAATTCGTCCTTTACTTTTGGAATCGGTGTATGCATCCTTAATTATTTGCTGTTATTCTAAATTGTATCGTAAAAATTTCGTTTTGAAATGGTATAATGTAACAATATTCTGAGCTTCTGATGAAATACATTCAGAAAAAGCACAAGTTCAAGTTCATTCACTTTTTATTGGTGAAGAAATAACAGCCTTTTTTAACAATATAATTGACACTTTAACTTGTAGCACAATATTGCAGTTGCCTCAGTGCCTGTTTTAAATAAAGCGTTATTAAGTAGTTCTAAATCTGTATTCCTGTGGAATTGTTCAGTATAAATTCTCCAACACAACAAAAAAGTTCTCACTAATGTTTTATTTTGTTTCAAGTGGAAAAAGCAAATTAATATCAATTCTAATAACAAGTGAACACACTTCTTGGCATGCATTATTTCAGGACATTTTTGTTGCAACACTTTTTCTTGTTACTTTTTATTCAAGTTCAAATTTCTGTCTTTTTACTCATTAAAGATAATTAAAAATTGTATATACAGTAAACTCTCGATTATCCGGCATTCAAGTATCCGGAAAGCTCAACTAACCGGAAAAATTAGAAAATGAATTTTTCTAAAAATTTTACATCTGCGCGCCAAAATTTAGCACGCGCGCGCTCCATTCCATTCAGGAGGACAATTTATTTCTGGAATGCAACGTTCGTTCCGCACGGAGGGGCGTAGAAAGAAACAAAAACAATATACAGTACTGTGATTTACAGATTTGTTTTAGGGAGGAGGGGAGGTTCAAAAGCAAAAGTGAGAACCAAAAATAATAATAATAATAAATAAAAGGTCCTCACCTTTCGCCGAAAAACAAGACCTAAAAACGAAATCGACAACCAAAAAAAAAAGGCAAAGGACCAGAATCGGTAAAAAAAATAAAACAGCGCGTGTGTGTGTGGGGGGGGGTTACTACAGATTGGTAAGTCTCTTTCTTTTCCTTTATTTATTTACTCTCCAAATACGGCAGATGTTGATTCCGATTACGAAATATCAAGTGCAGGAGAATTGGAGGCGCGAGTATTGCGCAACAACCCTTGCAATCTTCTAAAAGATAATTAATTTTGATATTCAATCTGGGATTTGTTTATGATCACTTAAAAGAGTTTTATTATGCTTCCAGAGTAGAATATTTTTCAGTTTCGTCGGCTATTTTTATATGTTTATATTTTTACAGTCTATATATTTACGGTAAAAATTCGGCTACAGATCGTACTTTTTTAAAAATTTTATCATCAGTGTCAAATTAAAATCTTCATAATATGTTTTGTAAATACAATGTTATGGAAGATACAGAAGTATTCTTAAAAATTATATTTAATGCACATTTCAAAATGACAAAAACAAATTATTTGGCCGAAAAAATCTTTTAAAAAAAGAAGTCTACAATCTACCCCCCCCCCCCCATTTTTCCCGTCACACTCAACTATCCGGAATTTTCAGGTATCCGGAAATCGGAGTTTCCCGAGCATGCCGGTTAGTTAAGCTTTTACTGTATTTGAAAGCACTGGAAAATTTTAGCCTATTTAGATAGCCTGTTCAAAATTCTCACTTGATAGCTTTACTTCAATAATTATTCAATCTTACAATGAATCCTGGGGTGAGTATATTGATGTATTACAAGATGATGAACTAATTCCAGGATGCAAGTATAGATTAATCTTAGATTTACCTTCTATATTATATATGGAAGGTTCATGTAGTGATAAGGAATTTAATTCCTCAGATGTTCTCTCCCAGGATTTAAAAGTAGCAAATAATTTTGACTTGTGTGAATTTTCAAGCTTGAAAAATTCAAGTGAATTGAACAAACTTTCTAGTTCTGTTGAATCAAATTCAGGTTTGGAAGTTCTTCATAGTGCTAGTCTTCATTTCTCTAGCTGTTTAAATGAGGCATTAAAGAAAAAGATGACTTTATCAAGAGTTTTGCGGGCAGAACTTGTCGGTGCTTATTGCAGATCGATTACCATAAATACAAAATACCCATCATCTATTATGATTACAGATGCTGCTAGAAAGATTGTGACAGATTATCAATATTTAAAGGAAACCATAGGTACTGGTTATGGAGGTTGGCGACAAGCCATTAGAGATAAATTAAAAAATTTACGCAGATTTTATCAGAGCGAAGAAGTAAAACGTAGGAAAAAAAACATCAAAATATCATCTGCAGTACCAGTTGACCAACAAGGTGATATTGGTAATGGTTTTAAAACTTCACTGGTTGAACAACTTGTTGATCAATCATGTGAGTTAGATGAATCATTCAACACCAGGAGAAAAGAAATTGTTGAAGGGAAGATGAAAGTTGGCATTTTGAAAACTAAGTTTCCTAGCCTTTTCAGCAAATCGGAAATGGAAAAAGAATTTTATAGATTAACAGGGAAATTAAATCTCTTTCAGTACGTTCCAAAATTTTTAGACTCATATTGTGAAAAATTGAACATCTTGCTAATAGCTGAAAAGAAACTTCCTGTGTGGACCCAAACTATCAAGTGCATGCTAGATGGATCTGATAGGAATGTTCAAGTTGCTAAAGAGATGCTTGTTTTGGTAACCTTACCAGTGCATTTTTCCGAACACCAACTGGCTTTGACATATCCAGTAAGTACAAAACCAACTCGCACGCACACAAAAAAAAACATTTCTTATTGCATTCAGAAAAATAAAAGAAATCTTTAATTGTATGTGTTTTTAAAATATTAAATTAAAGCTAAAACTGTATCATATTTTGAATTATAATATCCACCTCTTCTCTAATTTAAATATAAAATTTTCATTTTAGCCAACAGTAACTGAAAGCTTTACAGAGGAGGGCTCAGCATCACCTCATTTAGGAATTGTTGGACTTGAGACGAAGACTCCGAAATTTTATGTATTAGCAGAGCATCAAATTGTTCTTCAACTGAGTGCATTATCGGAGGCATTGGCTGTACTTGTGGCAAGCTATTATATTTTCCATTGCGAATACCCCAAGCTGTGGAAAAAAACTTTATTGTTTTTAGAAAGTTTTATTTTTCAGATGAATAATAAGAGCTCAAAATTGCCAATTAAAGTCATCAATTTTGTGCAAAAACTGAAAAATTTAGACATTAAGATCAGTAACAATTTAGATTTGTGAATATCTCACAATTAAACTGATATTTTTGTTTGACTTTCATTTGAGGTGAATCTTGACATATTTTGCATAACTTGTACTCATTTTTATTTTCAACATGTCTTTTTCTTGTACTTTATGTTCTAACTTGACTTTTAATGATTTCACCAAGTACCTTACTCATTTAAATCTAGTGCATAGTCAAGAGAATAATTTTTTTGTAAAATGTAATACGTATGAATGTCCTAAATCTTTCACAAACCTTCGTACATTTAAAACCCATGTTTATAGAAATCACAGAAGTGCATTCACTTTGCATAAGCATAATGCTTTAGGGCGTAAAACTTACAACAGTCTATTTGATATTTCTAAACATTTAAAATGTCATCTGGACCAGAACAAATCGATAATTTGCCCATTTATTGACTGTGAGTATTGTATTTATTCTTCATTCAAGTCGCATTTAAGTAGAAAACACTTTTATCACTCGGTTGTTTCTGAAAAAGTTAATGATTTAACTAAGGATGAGGAAAGCTTTAGTTCTGATACGAATAATTTTGTTAGTGATAATTTGAATGACAGTAATTTTGATATAGATACCCATGAAACAGATTTTGAAACTAAATTGAAACAACATGTTGCTTTATTATTATTAAAGGCACAAGAAAAGCACATGTTACCACTGTCCACAACCCAGAAACTCCTACAGGACTTTAATTCTCTCTGTGAAATGCAAACTGATTATATCACTGACAAAATTAAGACGAATATCGTAAGTTTAGGAATAACTGCCGACAGTTTTCTCAAATTAAACAGTATATTAAAAGAAAATTGCATTTCTAAGAGCATTGATTCCTTATCTACCAATTATAAAAGAATGCACTATTATGAAACAGAGTTGCAGACTGTTTTCCCAATTGAATATCCTTTAGGGAGTAACATTTTCAACAAAAACTGTTCTTTTCAGTATGTATCGATATTAAGTACTCTGAAATTTTTGTTGATGCAAGATGATGTATTTCAACAGGTGATTAATCCTATTGGTAATAGTGATAATAATGTGGTATGTAGTTTTAATGATGGTAAATTTGCTAAGAGTCATCTATTGTTTTCCACTAACCAGGAAGCATTGCAAATAAATATGTTCTGTGATGAATTTGAAGTTTGTAACCCTTTAGGTGTTCATAGAAAAACTCATAAAATTTTAGCATTTTATTATATTCTTGGAAATATTTATCCTGAGTTCAGATCATGTGTTAATAATATTCAGTTATTGATTCTTGTTAAGAGTACTTATGTAAAAAAAATTTGGTATTAATATGATTGTTGAACCTTTGATTAAAGACTTAAATATACTTGCTTCGCACGGAATATCTGTAAGAGATAAAACTTTTGTTGGTTCTTTATCTTTTATTAGTGGTGATAACTTGGGGAGTAATATGATTGGTTGCTTTGTAGAATCTTTCTCCAATAAAGTAAACTATTACTGTAGAACATGTTTGTGTACTAAAACTGAAGTGCAAAATATCTTCTCGGATGAGAATATTTCACTGCGAACTCCTCAAAACTATGAACAACATGTAACAGAATTGCTGACGGATAATACAAAGGATAGCTTGTATGGGATTAAACGCAGTTCTCCATTTAATTCCAATTTGTTTCATGTAACCCGTGGTCTCCCTCCTGATATTGCCCATGATATGTTAGAAGGAGTAGCCCCTTATGAAGTTAGTTTAATTTTAACTTTTTTAATTAAAACAGGAGTTATCTCTCTTGATTACATTAACAGACAAATAGAAACATGGCCATATGGGCCTTTAGATAGAATTGATAGACCAGCTTTAATACCCAAAAAGTGTAAAATAAGTCAAACAGCTGCCCGCATGTGGACATTGCTCAGATTACTTCCGCTAATGTGTGCAACTATAATACCTGAAGATAACCTTCATTGGAAATTATTTATAGATCTAAAAGAAATTATTGAAATAGTTTTTGCTCCTATTCTAACTGTAGATTATATTGCATATTTAAGAATTAGAATAAATGAACATCTCCAATTTTTTAAAGAACTATATCCTGAGAAACTAATAATACCTAAACAGCATTTTTTAATTCACTACCCTTTGCACTTATTAAATTTTGGTCCACTTCGAAACTGCTGGACATTAAGGTTTGAAGCCAAGCATTACTATTTTAAAAAACTTGCTGTTGTAGGAAAAAATTATAAAAATATAACACTGACTTTAGCAAATCGCCATCAACTTCGCCAGGCATACCAGGCTACTCATTCAAATGGGTATCTTCAGTGTAATAGATTAATTGGTACTATAAAAGAAATTGAGCTTGTATCCATTCAACCAAAAACTGCTCAGGTTGTTGTTAAAGAAAAAAATCTAGTTGGCCTACTTTATTCAGTTTCTTATTTTTGTATTAATTCCTTAAAGTATGTTTGTGGCTTGTATGTTGTCAGGAAACTGGTCAATGACGAACCAGTTTTTTCAAAAATTAAACTCATAATATCAAATAGGGATAAAATCTTTTTCCTTCTGGAGGATTATAAAAGTTTCTATTATCAGCATTACGGTTCATACAAGGTTATGAAAAAGATTGGAGATGGAGATTTTTTTTAGCTGAAGTAAGTGATCTTCCATTTTTATATCCACTTACGAGCTACTTCTCGAATGGAAATTGGTATATTTCTTTAAAATATGTTTTAGTATCTAAAGTGACATCCTGACTTGTTTTACTTTTCTAATTGTCTGTTTCCTCAGTCGTCAAAAAGATGTAGTTTTTATGTGTATTAATAATTTTAATTTATACTGTATAACATTTTTTCTGCTATGGTAATTGGAGTTAATGAAAATTAAAGAAAGATATCATTTTTTGTCATTGAAGTGTACTTTTTGAATGTCATTAAGTATTTTCCTTAATGAATATAAAGTGTGAGTTTTAAGAATGTTGTGTAATTCTTGTTTAATATTTTAAGGACAGATTAAGAAAGGACTTCAACACACATCTAAAAAGACCTAATACCATGGTTAATAATACCAAAAGTTAAAATATATCAAATTTCAATTTTAGTGTTACTGAACTCCAAAAATGGTGGCAACTACTTTACACCAAAAGTAGTGTAAAGGAATATTCCTGGTGTTTGGTTACACCAAGAATTATCCCTGGTGTTTGATTACACCAAAAATTATCTTTGGTGTTTCATTACACCAAAAATAATGGTTGGTGTTTTACTTCACCACTTTTGGTGTGAAGTAGTTGCCACCATTTTTGGTGTTGTGTTACACCAAAATTTTTTACAGTGCAGAGAACAATAGATTACAGAGCAACCATAAGCCCTGCAACCCCAGGCACCAACCAAGACACCACCAAGCAAATGAACATTTGCCAAAACCCTACCCTTCAGAATTTTCATTAGAACATCAACTGAAACAAACAAGAAAGAAGTACATTCTTCTCCGAGAACCTCCGAGGTCGAGAAAGACTTTGCAAAAAAATTTAAATTCATGAACTTTAATTTATATACTCCTTTCTAACTTTAAATATATTCATTAATTAATTTCTTTCTCTTTTCTACACTTCATATTTACCAAAAATTTTTTATCTACAATCTTTATATATTTATTTATTTTTAATTATTTATATACATATTTTTTATATATTTCGTTTTTTCATTTATCTATTTCTACTTTTCTAATATTTTTACTATTTTTATTGTTATTGTATATTCATTTATTTTTGTATGTTCATTTTTACATACGAATAATATTTTCATAGTATTTACAAATTTATTTATTTATTCTGTTATATTTATTGTTATTTATCTTTTCTTCTTTTTTAAACGGAAACAACTTGCCATTATTTTAATTATTACTTAAAATATTTTGATGAAACATTTATTACAAAATCACTTTTGATTGATTCTTCATGTTCAAAGAAACTGTATTCTGAAATATGTCAGGCATTTTTGCCTATTAAGACTCGTTTTCAAGAGGTCTTTGTAATTACTATTCAAACTTCGGTCAAAACTTCGAGCTTCTTGCAGTACCTCAAGAGCTTTGACCAAAAAAGAAATAGGTGAACTAATGGTACCAATTGGCGATTTTTCCGCATTGAGCCGAATTCAATTTTAAAAACAGCGTTTTTTTTTCAGAAAAGTCAAATAATGACAGGCTCACGATAAGCACCGCATATGTTATCTTCTACTGAGTTCATAAATTACAAAGCACTTTCCACTCGTAATCTAAAAGCGGGGTGATAAGAAAATGGAAAAAGAAACTTTATCCGAACAGTGACTTTCAAAAGAATTAATCAATCAATTGATAACAAAACAACAAATCTTCTGACGATAAATAGGTTATGACATTGTGGTGCCAGACTGGCGGCAGCCCATGTCATTCCCGCCGCGCCTCTAGCGGATCTAAGGAGAACTTGTCAGTTGACGTTCTGACATCCAGACGGGATGTTCGAAAAAGACGCTTGCTCAACAGACGACCCTAACGACGAAAAGATGTGTAACTCTGCAGCTACAGTTGATTGTGTTCTTGTTTTCTGTACATAGCTAATCATTCCATTTATTAATCATCTAACTGTAAATCTAAACCATTATTAAATATTTTCATTTAAAGAACTTGTCTTCAGTTGGCCATCCCTGACACCCACAATTCAGAAGTGGGATGAAACGCAAATATTTTTCACGATTGATGTGGACGAATGAACATTAACAAGGATATGACACAACATAAATGATAGAACGTAATAAATATTGACGATTGTTTTAGACTGTGAAAATGTGGTGAACTGAATAACTTAAACTGTGTGGGAAAAAAAAACTTAGTGTGAATAAACAAAAAAAACTGTGAAAGTGGACATTTCGTTGTGGATTTACGAAACCGGATTATATCATTTCTTCTTTAAGGGGTAAGTAGCATTCATTTTGTTAAAATGACTACTTTAAATGATATTCAAGAAATTAGCACTGCATTGAAGAATTGTAAAACAGAAAAAATAAAGATTTTACATAAATTCCTTTTCGGTTCCCTTGGCGATAGATCAAATCGAAAGAGAATACGAGAATTTATTGGATTTGATTTTCAAGTTGACAGCGAAGAATTTGAAAAAAAGTTAGAAAGTGTGGATGAGTTATTTTCGCTGGACGAACTCATTACGATATGTAATATTTTAAATATTTCATTTGATGGCTCAAAGCCGGAAGTATCAAAAAGAATTCTTTCTTTCTTGTGTAACCTTGAAGCGTTAGCTGAAACTTCGCGGGCAGATTTTGATGAGTCAGATGTTGACGAAGAAACGGCAAATGATTTCGAAAAAGAAAATAAAAAAGCGATTCTTTCGGAGGTGAAAGTTCAAATAAAAGAGATTCTTCCATGCAGTGTGAAGCGCAGTGTAATATGCAGTGTTGTGATGTGCAGTGTGAAGCGCAATGTAATATGCAGTGTGATGCAAATAAGATTTATGATATGCAATTTGTTGATAAGTATAGAAGCTCTGTCGCTCAGAATACTGGTATAAATTATTCCGATATCGAAAGTGCCATTTCTAAATTTAATGCAGAATCGCATGAAAATGTAGCTAATTGGTTAGATCACTTTGAAAAAATTTCCCAATTGTTTAGTCTGTCAGACTTACAAAAGTTTATCTTTGCTAAAAGGTCGCTTGGCGGAACTCCTGCTCTTTTTGTAAGAACGGAAACCACAAATTAATTCGTGGCAAAAATTTAAACAAGCGTTGATCGATGAATTTTCTTTTGAGATAAATTCAGCTCACTTGCATGAACGCTTGAGTAAAAGAAAAATGAGGGATTCTGAATCCGCTCCAGAATACTTTTTAAAAATGAAAGAATTATGCAGTTCTGGTAAAATTGAAGATGCCGCTTTAATGCATTATGTGATTAAAGGTATCAATGATAGGCAAGAAAACAAAACAATTTTGTACGGATGTAAGAATTTATTTGAATTCAAAGAAAAACTTAAAGTTTATGAAGTAATAAAGAGTGATTACGCGAAAAGTAAAGCCGTTTTTGATAAAACCAAAGCAAGATATGATTCCAATCCTAGATTTAATTCTTTTGATAAATTAACACCGAAACTAGAGCATGATGATAGATTCAACTCTAAAAACGAAAGTGCAAATAAAGTAAAATCAAGTGATGGGTTTGAAAGAATGAAATATATAATAATTTTGACAGTCGCAGGAGTATATTTTGTTTTAACTGTGGTGACCCAAATCATATCTCACGATTCTGTGTACATAAGGATAAAGGATTTAAATGCTTTGAATGTGGAGCCTTCGGACATAAAGCTTCAGAATGTGATAAAACGAAGTCTAAACCAGAAGTAGCCACCTTAGACGTTAAATTCAAACCAAGGCTTGACAATAAAGTAACAATTGAAGATATAAGCGTTAATTCACTTATCGATACTGGAAGTCAAGCGACACTGCTTCATAAATCAGTGTTTGATAAATTAAATATTTGTAAATTGTACCCATTGAATCTCTCTTTAAGTGGATTTGGTAAATGCAAAGTAAACCCATTAGGTTATTTTAAGGGTAACATTAAAATTGATGATTTCAAGTGTAATGCAGATATATGTGTTGTAGAAAATAATGTTATGTCTTATGATGTGATTGTTGGTATATATGTATTGATGCAAGGTGAGACGGTAATTAATGAAAATGGAATTTTGATTAAAGAAAAATTTCAGCGTATAGAGGAAGTTGACACATTATCCGTCCTACCAATTGATGTAACCCCTAACGAAGTTGAACTAAACATTGGACTTGACGTTCCAAATATTTTTAAAGATAAGGTACAACAATCAATTTTAAGTTACGTACCGCACAAAACTAAAACAACAAATGTTGAATTGAACATTTTGGTAAAAAGTAATGAACCTATTTCCCATCAGCCTCGTAGATTACCGTTTTCAGAGAAAAAAATTGTCCAAACTCAAGTAGCTGAATGGTTAGAACAAGGGATTGTAGAACCATGTTCTTCAGAATACAGTAGCCCAGTGGTAATCGTCCGAAAGAAAGATGGAACCCCTCGAGTTCGCATTGATTATAGGAAATTAAATAAAGTCGTTGTAAAGAATAGATTTCCCCTCCCATTAATCGAGGATATTTTAGACAGATTGCAAGGATCACGCGTCTTCAGTACTATCGATCTTAAGAATGCATTCTTCCATGTTGATGTAAACAAAGATAGTAGAAAATATACCTCTTTCGTCACCCATGAAGGCCAATATCAATTTCTTAAAGTCCCTTTTGGATTATGTAATTCTCCAGCCGTGTTTCAAAGGTACATTAACACCATTTTTCGACCTTCAATTAATGATGGTATTGTTCTCCCGTACTTGGATGACATCATCATTTTATCTTCCTTATTTGAAGAAGGAATTGAACGAGTGGAACGTGTTCTAAGCATTGCTAGTGAATATGGACTAGAGATCAACTTTAACAAATCTCATTTTTTGAAGAAACGCATTGAATTCTTGGGCCATGTCGTTGAAGACGGTAAAATCTTCCCCTCTACTCTAAAAACTAAAGCTGTCCTTAATTTTCCGGACAGCTAATCTAAAACAAATTCATAGTTTCTTAGGACTCACCGGATATTTTCGAAAGTTTATACCAAAATACTCCACTATTGCCAGACAATTAAGTGATCTCTTGAAGAAAGACCGAAAGTTTAAATTTGGTGAAGAGGAAAGAATCTCATTTAATCAGTTAAAATTAATGTTATCTGAAAAACCTGTATTAAGAATTTATAACCCTAATTACGAAACTGAATTGCACACTGACGCTAGCTTAGAGGGATACGGAGCTATTTTAATGCAGAAATCCCCTGATGATAAAAACTTCCATCCCACCTATTACATGAGTAAGAAAACAGACGCCGAGAAGAAATATTCTAGTTATGAACTTGAGGCTCTTGCTGTGATAGAGGCAGTAAAGAAATTTCTTGTTTACCTATTAGGAATTCCTTTCAAAATTGTAACAGACTGTTCCGCGCTCGAAAAAACTATGCAAAAAAATGACTTGGTTACTCGCGTTGCACGTTGGGCTTTATTGCTGGAAGAATTCGATTACGTCATTGAGCTTCGCTCTGGTACACGGATGACTCATGTTGATGCCCTAAGTAGGTCTCCCATAGACATATTTTGTATCTCATT
This sequence comes from Araneus ventricosus, assembly GCA_013235015.1. Lineage (NCBI taxonomy): Eukaryota > Metazoa > Arthropoda > Arachnida > Araneae > Araneidae > Araneus > Araneus ventricosus. The sequence goes on along the minus strand of BGPR01000050.1, from coordinate 27,285 downwards.
GGATAACATATTACCGAGATTAAAATCAGCTCAAGATAGTGACAATGAAGTAAAAGTAATAAAAGAATTATTAAGAATTTCTGCTTACGAAAACTATTGCGATCGAAACGGAATTTTGTATAAATTTGTTGAGGGTAAAGAACTAGTAGTTGTGCCTGACAGTATGCAAACCGAAATTATAAGAAATGCACATGAAAGAGGACATACTGGAGTTAAATACACCGAGAAACACATTCAAGACTATTATTACATCCCCAAACATAGACAAAAAGTAGAGAAGATCATATCCAACTGCGTCCATTGTATCCTGATAAATCAGAAAAGAGGAAAGAAGGAGGGTCTTCTGCACCCATTACAAAAAGAAGACACGCCGTTGCACACGTATCACATCGATCATCTTGGACCTTTGGAGAGTACGAATAAAAATTATAAATATGTTTTGGCAATCATCGACGCATTTACTAAATTTGTATGGATTTATCCTACAAAAAGCACAACATCAGCTGAAGTGATAGCAAAGTTGGAAATTCAAAAAGCTGTGTTTGGAAGCCCTTTCCAAATAATCTCTGATAGAGGTACAGCTTTTACCTCTGGTGATTTTGCCGATTATTGTGGCAAAGAAAAAATAAAACATCATGCAATTACGACTGGCCTGCCAAGAGCCAATGGACAGATTGAACGTATCAACCAGACCATCATATCAGTTCTTTCAAAATTATCCTTGGAAAATCCAAACAAATGGTATAAGTTCACAAATGAACTACAGCAAACGATAAATTCCACCTATTAACGAAGTATCGACACCACACCTTTCGAATTGCTTTTTGGTACTAAGATGAATAATGGAGGCTTAGATAAGCTCAAAGAAATGGTCGAAGCTAAATTCCAAGCCAATTTTGAAGCTCAAAGAGAAGAACTAAGAAAGCATGCGCAGCAGCAAATCTTCAAGATTCAAGATGAAAACCGAAAGACGTACAATTTAAGAAGACGAGAACCAAAACCCTACAGAGTTGGAGATCTTGTTGCCATCAAAAGAACTCAATTTGGACCACACCTGAAACTTAAGCCGAAGTATTTTGGACCCTACAGTATCACTAGAGCAAAAGGAGGAAATACCTACGACGTCATCAAAGAGGGAAACAACGAAGGACCCAATTTTACGACAACATGTGCTGAATACTTGAAACCCTGGAACACGATGTCGGAACTCTAATATCATGAACTTTTTTCTTTTTCAGAACTTTGTAATCTTCGATTTCTGTTGTGTTTCTTTCTCTTTCTGTTTTGTTTGTATAATTGCAGTGTCGTCTGGAGGACCAGCCGAATCCAGGAAGGCCGAGATTGTGGTGCCAGACTGGCGGCAACCCATGTCATTCCCGCCGCGCCTCTAGCGGATCTAAGGAGAACTTGTCAGTTGACGTTCTGACATCCAGACGGGATGTTCGAAAAAGACGCTTGCTCAACAGACGACCTTAACGACGAAAAGATGTGTAACTCCGCAGCTACAGTTGATTGTGTTCTTGTTTTCTGTACATAGCTAATCATTCCATTTATTAATCATCTAACTGTAAATCTAAACCATCATTAAATATTTTCATTTAAAGAACTTGTCTTCAGTTGGTCATCCCTGACACCCACAACATTATTTACTATTTACATCTTAAAAAATTATACAAATTGTCAAACATATTAACAAACTATTCAGAAGTAAAAAAAAATTAAAGCTTTTTCGTTAAACGTTATGAGCGTAAATAAGACTATCGATGTTTTTGTGTCCACGGGTTTTAAGCACAAGTTATTTAAGAAAATCAAGCAATTATACATGATACATTCGTTATACACTTTGAAGTGCTAGAAGTCATAGGATATCTCCTAATATCGTGTAGGACCTCCTTTAGCCCGGCAAAGTGCAGCAACTTGCCAAATTTCGCTGCACTGTCCTCGCAGACACATTTGTCCTACGTCCCACGTGGTTTGTTACTATTTGACGCTTTGCTGCTTGTCTTTTAACGCTGACTACTCTATACACATGTCGCTGGAAGGTCATTAGGTAGGTCCTCGGTCATTAAGTAGACGCGGTCGGCCATCGCGTTGTCCCTGGCGGAAGGTACTGCCTGAAACTATAGATTCTCGGCACACTTTTGACACTATTGTTTGACAGGTGTTGAATTTCCAACTGCCATTTCTTTATTTACATATCCCATGCCTATTTGCACTTCAGTATATAATCCTTATATATCCAAAAAAAGATAGTTTCTTTATATAAAAAATAGATATACCAATGGGATTGTTTCTTTGATGTATTACATTCAAACACCATTTTGAAACCTCACAATAGACTATAGCATGTTCCAAGATTTGTGATTTTAACTGCTGACATTGGATTTCATAGGACATATTAACTTTCGAAGTTGCACAAAGACCGTAATTATAAACCGTCTACAGATTATCATACACCATCCGTAAAAATTTAACAAACATGACCAGATTTAGCGCTCAGATTGCGGTTAAGTGAAATTCAGGATCTCGCCTTAAAACGAAGCTTTAGCTGAGGAACGGGAAAGTTCTTTCCCCTCTTTTCAAGACTTAGGATTTGCGGTGCTTTAAATCTTACGTAAGTTTGCACATTCTTATTCTCCTTCCTAAACAATAAGCTTATCCACCGTACATTCGAACCGGAATTTATCGAAGACCTCTATATATCGAACTTTTAACATGATAATATCCATATCCTTGCACACTTACTGTTAATTCCGTCATAAGACAAGCGTGATGCAAAGAATCTTTCATAAAGCTCTACGGGTAGACCGTTGGACAAAAATGTACCAAATTTCGCATTTAGTTAATTCTTTGCAAGTAGATGGTCACTGAGAAATAGTTTTTCAAAATTTTTAATAGTTTTTTAATTAAAAAAATAAATCTAAATTTTAAAGTTTCTCCTCAATAACTTCGAAGCATATTATCGCATAAAAGCCAATTTTACACCACTTTAAAATGAAAAAATATAGCTTACCAGTGAAAAAAATTACATTTCCGTACAATTTTTTCTTCTAATTTTAGCAAATTTTTTAAATTATTTTTAAGAAAATTTTACAATACTTTGCATTGTTTTCGTTACTGAATTTATACCCACGAACGCTGTGACTTTATTAAATACATTTTGTGAGTACATGTTACCGTTGCTATAATTGAGAGTAATTTTTTTAAATGACTAGCCGCCTTCGACGAAAAGCTGTTCGAGTGTAATATTAATAGCCTGCGTCTATGCTTGCAATTTCGCGCAATTAATTGGCGAATTGGTGTTTGTAGAGGCTGAGGGACTTCCCTGAAGTTTTCTCTTCTGATATATCACCAAAATGCAGGATAGTAGGTGGCAGGTGACCATTGATGACATATATAGAGGTCATAAGCTGTCATACGAAATAAAAATTGTTAAAATTGGCCGAGTGGTTTGGGTTGGGAGATTGCTTCTTTTTGTTTTGATAATTATTTGAAATATATAGATACAAAGACAGACGGTTCAATACTGAAACATTATCATACTACCTTTCGGACTAGAGGCTCGAATAGCTTTTCATTTTTTTCATTAGCCTTGGATTTACAGTAGATACAGAGTTTCTGTATATCGTATAAAAGTTCTATATGTAGATCAAAAAGTTTCACATAAAAATTATTTATACCTTTTGTAGTCAAAATGCACCGGCGGATTCTGTTTATAAGAAATCTTTATATTCAAAACATTTTGGCAAAACCTAAGGACCAGTAGCCAGCCCCAACCACTGGACCGATTTCCACAACTTTTATTTCCTATGAAATATTGTGACATCTATATATGTCATTAGTGGTCTCCTGCTCCCCACCACTCTCCATTTTTGACAGAAATCTAAAAAACACTTCTTCACTGTACATTCTCTAAGGAGAAAACCCTTGACAGAGTCCTCAGTCAATACCACTTACCGATTTGGTAGTTTTTATTTCCTATGAAATTTTATGACAAATAGATTTGTCGATAATGGTCACCTGCCACCCGCCATTTTCGAAATATATTGCAAAATAAAACTTTGGCAGAGTCTTTCAACCTCTACAACCGCCAATTCACAAATTTATTTGGCCATGCTCCAAATAGAGCTATTAGTACCGGCGAACACCTGGTCAACAAAGGTTGCTAGTATAGTTTTAATTGGAAGTAAGTTTTTTTTTATTCTTACTTCAATAAAAATTCAAGGGAGACAGGAAGTTTGTTTGCGAAAAGAAAAATGCTTGACGGTGAGACATTTGTGATTCTTAGCTTCTGCTCTACGAATCCCTTTTTGAACTTGGAGCGAGATTTTTGCTTCAAATCCATTTTAGCGTTGGAATTCTTAAAGTGAACATGGCCCCTTAACGGAAATCTTTGAATGTGAAACAGAAGTTCAGCTTAAGAAAATTGAAAAGCGAGTCCAAATATAAATAAAAATTTAGTGTTGCTTTTTTCATACGGACATACATTTTTTAATGCTTTGTAAGCAAATTAGCTTAATAAATACATATTTGTGTATTTTTTAAATATATTTCTTTGGTCGTTTATTTTTTTAAATCTGCTTAAAAACTAAAAAATTAGCTACGCATAATTTATTTTAGTAAGAAAATGATGAAAAATTTTCGATATGTATTTCTATAATTCTAAATTTTGATATATATCGATTTATAAGAGGTTCGACTGTATATGTAGTGAAACAGAAGTTCAGCTTAAGAAAAATGAAAAGCGAGTCCAAGTATAAATAAAAATTTAATATTGCTTTTTTTATACGGACATACATTTTTTAATACATTGTAAGTAATTTTGCTTATTAAATACATATTTTAGTATTTTATTAAATACATTTCTTTGATAGTTTATTTTTTAAAATCTGCTTAAAAACTAAAAAATAGCTAAGCGTAATTTATTTTAGTAAGAAAATGATGAAATATTTGCGATATGTATTTCTATAATTCGAAATTTTAATATATATTGATTTTTTCCCCGGATCCTTCGATTTATAAGAGGTTCACTGTACATGTCGTGAAACAACAAGAAAACTGAGTAACACTTATAAAAGGGTAATTGGAACGCCAATAGATTAGTGCCGGAAGAAGAGTAAAATCCTAATCTGGTCAGTAATAAAGCATATGTAACTGCATTTTGCCCATATCATGTCATATGACAAAACCAGCCGAACATTATAAGAAAATATGGTTTCAAAATGTAGAAGGCAATTTAAATTCATTGTTAATGATAGGTAATGTCATCAACCGTATCAATAACTATGAACATCTATTCAAGTCTGAATAATAATAAACCAAATATAGTTCTCTAAGGATCTATTTTAAAGGAGAAGGGAAGAAGAGAAGCAATGTGGCTTCTAAAGTCTCTCCTACAACGTATTCCCCATAGCATGGACCACTTTGCTATGTCTTTTCTAAAGTAACTATTATAAAGGGGCCAATTAAAATAAGTTGCGCAGCTCTCATGCAGATTACAAAAGACAGTTCAACGTTCTTTCGAAAGGGACGTTGTATTTCAAACTGGGTTTTAGCATTATTTCATCTCCTTTTGCTTCAAAAATTACTTTTTGTAAATATGTAAAATTTTGATACTCAATAAAGTTGGGCGGATTGCAGTTTCCGTTGAGTGCCTCCCGTGGTTGTATTCGTTGCTTTATTTATCCTTTTCCCATTCAACTGAGGAGATAACTCTAGTAGTTATGATAATAGGGGTACGAGGTGGCGTTCTGTCAAAGTAAAGCATGCGTTGGGGGCACTGGGGTGGGGATCCTCGATCATATGGGAAACTTGAGCCACCCCTTTTTTTTCTGCAGCAGGTTTATTTTCTTCCTTAAGTTGACAACATCTAAACACATTTATAGTTCTACACATATGAAAAAGAAATCAAATACCTTGTTCCATTTTGAAATTGTAATGAACAATAGTTCTTCTTTTACTGTCTGAAGTAAATATTAAAGTTTGTGAATTTTATATTTTTTTTTGTACTCAAATTTTGTTTTCAAGCCGTAATAGTATTCCTAGTTGAAATAATTATAATTTCAGGTAAATTTTAAGCTTAAAATAGCTTTAATATATATATATATATATTTATATTATAGCTCGGTAAACAGAAATGGTGGTAGTGGGGATACTTAAAACACTGAGACTGGGGATATATGAACCATGGCTCAACTCTCCTTACGGGGAAATTAGTGTTCATTAGCGTTGTTATTTAGAGCATTTCAGTAGCTTTTTACAAAATTTGCTATGTTTAAGATATGTCTCAATAGCAGGGGTTTATAAAAAAATAATATAGAAGAAAAGGCTTATTTGTCATTCATAGGTCAAGTATTGAGCAAATAATAGCGTCTATTGAAAATTTTCAGATTTACTCCTACTGGAAATTTCAGCTTAAGTCAGAACATTTTAAACAATATGTCTTCTTCTGGTTATATGTCTGTAAATTCTCCTATTCCTGGGATCTCATCTAAAAAAACAATTATTCTCCAGAGAGATTATGCAACCTTATCCAAAAGCCTTGTTTCACATTATGAAAGGGTTTAGGAAAAGAGCTAAATCAGGCATTTTGACTTCAACTCCCGAAAATGAAAAAAATTGAAGAAGAGACTTTGAAAAGAGAATGAGAAAAAGAAAGGCAACAAAAATCACAATTTAAATTTTCTTGGAAACAACCCAAGTTTAAAACAAATTTTTTTCCTGAAAAATGGAAAAAATATATGGCGATGCATTTGATTTAGATACTGACAATTATTCAATTAAACGCATAAGTTCAGCAATGTCATTACATGGAAATACTAAAAGTGATGATGATTTTATCAATAAAAATCTGCTAGTGATTATTTCCTATTGGCAAAGGGAAGAAAAATCCAAAAAAACGATTTGTTGGCCAAATTTTAATATTTCTGAGCATAAACTTTTGTCGAAGAGTTGCAGATTCGAGTTTAAATGGTCACCAAGTGATAACATTATGTTCATTGTTGAAAACCAAATTGAAATGATTATTTGAAAATTAACCACCATCAAAACTGACCATGTTACTGGTTTTGTTTTCACAACTGGTTTTGAAGGACATTTTGTATCTTAAGCACGAAGTAAAACATTTCTAAAATAATAATGAGCAATCAAATTTATAGCATTATATTTTCTAGATACATTTTCAGAGTTGGCTCATTCATCCCGACAGTACGGATCATATTTCACTCTTATGGTGCTATTTGGGCCACAGTGCGAAACAAAAGTTATTATATTACTAAGCAATAAATATGGATTAAAATGACTACTTTTCTCAGTTAATTTTGAAGACAAAATACCAAAATTTACACTGCAATATTTTATTTTACAATACCAAATTATGAAAAAAGTTTATATAACATAATTAAAAATTGGCTAAACTATCCTTAGTCTCCCATACCCGTAATCTATATAGAAGTTCAACTTCCGCACCATTCTCAAGAAATAAGTTTATAGGCACTGTGTCTATATACGACATGGAATAAATCAGGACACAAACGCGCGATCCGTGTCCGTATTTCCCGCAGGTTTCCACGTCGTAGTTAATTAAACGAGTAGTTAAGAGAAAAACATGATCGGTGAAACAATATTTAATAAGGTTATTTGGTACTTTTCCGTGGACGGGACCCCAACGGTCGAAGTACATTTTGTTCTACTTCGAAAAAATATAAATCTTCTACATGATTCAATTATTTATTTGTAATTAACAAAATTTATTAAACAGTAATTTTCCAAAAGTAGGTTAAAAAGTTTAAAGTAAACAAGGAATTTAGAGATCAAAAGGATTAAACTTTGTTTTGTTTCTTAAAAATTCTAAACTATATAAGCATAGTTTTAACTAAAAAGAATTTGCTACTTACACGATTTAGTCAGTTAGTCAGAAAATTTGAATGTCCGTGCAATATTTGAAAATATTTTTCCCTTTTAAAGCAAGTTGCACACGTGCGTTGGTGTAAGATTCCTTCTAGATAACTATCCAGCATCTGTTTATCATTTTATATTTCCTGGACACTTGAGTGGACAAATAAGATGAAATGAGTGATAACATAAAAGTGTGTGATCTGTTAGAAGGTAAAAGATTAATTTTTGTTCCTTGAGTAGGTGTGATTATTATCTCTAATCTTGCCACTTCAGCAGGTGCAATTATTATCTTAAGAAATAATTATCTACACCTTACGCTCTAGGAATAGGAGAAATAAGAAGCATAGAGGATTGTGTTCAATCTTCTTCTGGTTCACTTGAAAGTTTAAAAATAAACATGAACCAGTAGAGAAAATTGATTGATTACTTGAAACAAACGGGGACTAACTGATTTTTCGGATTAAAGATCGTTTAAGAAAAACATAATTCGTGCCGTAGGAGCGATATAAAACAACGAAACAATTATATTAAACAAAAAAACTGTTTATGTTTTTATCACACATCTTACAAAGGCATGCCTAATATAAAGCAGCAGTACATTAACGTAGGCCTACAGTTTAGGAAAAGAAGTCCAAAATTTTCTTCTGATTCAGACCTAAGCTCGTATTTTTGTCGCTAACTCTCGCACACGTGTTACAGACAGCCTGACATTCTTCTTGTTGTTCTAACCACATCAATTGGCAGTTAAAATCTTCCTCAGTGGATGGTCCTTTTCCAGCATGGTCATTGTCGTTAAGCTCTTCCTCATCAACGCAAGAGTCGTCGATGACAATGTCAATGATTCCATCATCCGCTACTGTTTGAAAGCCTGGATCAAAGACATCATATTCGAGCCGGTATTGAATATTTTCTTGGCCGCATTCTTTGCGCGGTTCATTCGTGGTTGGTCATATTTGGATAATCGATGCTCTACTGTACTCATAGTCAGGATCGAGAGTATCGTAAGGGATGCACATTATTAAGAATTTCTTTAGAAGCAGAAGAAATACTATAAAACAAGTCTTTTTCCTTTTTCGAGTTAAACAAACGGAAGTGCTCTTCCAGGGCCTGAATGAAGAAAACTGATTACGCATTTTGGACGCCTTCCTCTCGTCCGTTTGGGTCCAAAATTTGATGCTGATTGTTAGGTTTGATGACAAGACAGCATACCAAATTTTACTAATATAAAAAACTACGTATTTGAACAATAGCCTTCAAGTGCACGGGAATATACAGATCGACAGACGGGAATATCCCGTTTACGTGTTTGACACAAATTTTGATATAAGTTTACAAAATCTGATAATAAAATCAAATGCTGAATTACATTCATCAACCTATTTCCGTTTTTCCTTTCTCGTATATGAAATATATAAAGAGAAAATATTGTAATCGTCAGAAACATGAATGTACATGGTTTAGACCTCCTGAGTCCGAAAAACAAATTTTGGAATCATGCCAGTCTGTGAACACGATAACTGAACACAGTTGAGCTAGATCGATGGAATTTGGTAAAACCATATTTGTAGATTTCTATCAAATTTTGGATGAAATTTGTACACGAGACGTCTCTCTGTTTATCTGTCCATGTTCATGTGAACACATTAACTCAAAAACTTAAATTTCTTGAAAGAAATTTGGTACACATTTTTATCATCAAAATTGCATATCCTTATCAAATTTTGAACCACATCTGTCGAAGGGTAGACTGTCTGTCAGTCTACATATTCGCATTTATGTGAACACGATAACTCCAAAACGCAATGACTTAGAAAAATAAAATTTGATGGGTTGTCTCCAAATTTCCAATTGTAGATATGCATAAAATTTTGGTTATAAGTGGTTTAAAAAAGGCGTTCCAAATTGATAGTCGTTTTTCTTCGTTATACTATGATACACAAAACGCGCCATATTGTGTATTGGTTCCCACTTGGCGTATTTTACTCCTTCCTGTATTTTTACCCTTTCACCTTTGTTCCCTATCCGAAAGCAATATAAACTTGAGTACTCGAGGCGGTCCGAGCCTTGCCTAAAGTCCACAATTTTTATGCGCGAGGAAAGTCAACACCTTTGTTACGGAAAATGCGAGAAAATCTAGGGAAGGCCACTGCCGGTGGTTGAGTTATCGCATTCACGTAAAGTGTCACGTATGTGTCGTAAAGACCGCATAACAAATGTCACCTGTCTAGCTGGCTGCGTTTTGGAGTTGTCGTGTATAAAAGACAGAGAAGCATAATTACCAAACTGTGTTTTTCGAACTCGGGGAGATATAAAATACAGAGATTCATCGATGCCGTTGCCGATATGCTCAACGAGGTTCATGAACTCAAAGTGGCCCGCCTTCGAACATTGCTTTTGCTGGGGGAAAAGTGTCATGGCAGACGCAGTTACCTAATAAAACATATTCATTTAATGAAGTCATGGGAATTAACTGTTGCTTAATACATAAGAATGGATTCATCGGAATCTCGAGGACGAAATTTTTTTCAATCACAATACTGTCTCTCTGTGTACGAGGAAGTAAAATAAAAGGGATTATTTTAGGGTTTTTTTTTCCTTTAGTAGAACATTATCAGTGTGAAGCATATGAGCATCCACACACTTTTCCCTTTAGCTGAGTGTATTAATAATTTCATACAAATCTTCATTTTTGGTGTAAAGGCTACATACCAAATTTCATCTGTCTAGCTGTTTCGGTTTTGGAAGGTCGTGGCGTAAACGCACAAACATACGGAAGGACAGATATTTTTTCGGACTCGGGGATACATGAAATGTAGATACATTAGAGTATCGATTCGGGAAAATAATTTGTTTAGATTACCGATCATTTTGTAAAAAAATTGTACTTGTCATAGGAGCAAAATAAAATAAAGAAATAGGGATATTAGGGACAAAACAGAATATGCTTTTTATCACACGTCTTACAAATGCATACCTAACTTAAAGTAGTATGTAAAAATCATTTCTCTATGGTAGTCCAAAATTCTATTTTTGCTGAGTTACTCTTGTAAAAATATATATAAACTAGAAGATATGTGCCCATTGTGTTCAAACCATATCTCAGATCTGATTGTAACAGATTTACTCACGAAAGATGTAATACAAAATTTCATGCTAATTCGCAGAGTGCTTAAAAAATAATTGGAAAAGAAATGAAAAACAGAATTGATTAATCACTTGGCACTAACTTTCGTTTCCTTAATAACTTTACTTTTAACGTTTACTTTCGTTTCATCCGAGTAATCCAAAATCCACTACAAGAACAAAATGCATTACAAAATCTCTACTAATAATAAAAGAGAATGTACGTGTTAATAATAAAAGAGAATGTGTGTGTGTGTGCGATCGTGTGAGTGTGCGCGCGTGTGTGTGTGCGTATGTGTGTGTGACTGAGTGTGTGGTGAGTGCGTCCGTGAGTGCGACGTCAAGACGAATCTATCGCACTTACAGCCATGAAATTTGGCACACAGGTATTCGTAATGGTGACTCAATGCACCTCGAAGCCCGAATTTAAAAATTTAACCTAGAAATTTTTTATTTAATGTTTTGTGTTGTTTCGGGCGATTTTCCTCACGTTTTTGACCGTTCCATGAGAAATAGTGATCGTCGAAAAACAATCAATGCTCCATCAGATAGAGCAAACAATTATTGTTTTAATGACGTTTGTTTTGAACGTCTAACGTAATTAAATGTATTAAAAATAATCAATTCTTCTGACAAAATTTACACATTAAAACCAAAATTACTGCATCCGAAGTTCAATTTACGTTCTAACTTAATTTTTTGCCAAAACTCGTATGTGACGTTCCTAAATTCTAGTCATTAACGGACAAATCAATTTACTTATTAAGAAGATAAATAAAGCGAGAATGCTATTGTTTTCTATTCTCTCATGTACAAATTATTCATAGGTGATTTACTTGTAAGAAATTCGAATTCAGATTTTCGTGCATCTTTATATTTCAGATCTCCCTGCATCTAAAAATCCATTTTTGGTATTATGTCAGTCTATCTGTGGCCATAATAACTCAAATCCGGAACGAACTAGACGAACATTGTTTGTAGACCAAACTTTCAATCAATGTGTCTGGCTCTCTGTTCGTTTGATCTGAACACCATCACTCAAAAACAAAACAAGCTGGATAAATGAAATTTATTATGAGGTCCTTACGCAAAAAATGCACATTTGGATAAAATGTTATACCAAAATGGTCAATTGGAAGAGTTCCGAAATACATACTCGATTCGTGTCACTGTACCCTTGTAGCAAAAAGATACTGTTCAATATTGAACAACATTCACAATATTGTATAATATTGTACAATATCATACAATATTATATGATATCGAACAATACTGTACAATATTGGGCAACATGTTGTGCTACCTGGGTATGGCGAAGGTAAACATAAGACTAACCACAATGTGAAATTATGATAGAAGGTCGAAGGGAGAACTCTCCTAATAATGCTTATTGTGTAGTAATTTTTTAATGAAACGAGATAATAAGTTTCAGAATCCAAACAAATGAACGAAATTCTCTTTTCAAAGAGCCAATTATGAAACTAATCAATTAAGTGCATGCATATATTTATTTTCATGTTAAAAAGGACTTACTCCTAAGACGAACATATTTAATTTTTTTACAAAAACTCAGACGCAATTTGTAGATAAAACTTGAAGGAAATAAAGTCACTTGAACCATGTAAACTTGAACTATCCATCGACTGCAGACAAAGAGGTGTTTATTATTTCTCTTGAACTTTGTACCGTTGAAGAGTTAGGTTTATAAATTACACTATTTTCGAAGATTTTCACTTTACTGTTAATTAAAGTATTTTATAATTCATAATCTTAAGTTTTCAGAGCAAAAACTTATTTTAACATTTATTTTTTATTGGAAACCAAATGAAAAGTATTTTTACGATTTGTAAAACTGAACTGATAAACTAAACTGGATTAATAAAATCCAAGCAAAATAATAAATAATTGTTTTGTATTGTACAAATCATTGGTTCTAGTCAAATATAGTTAATTTGTACGTGAAAAAATAGAGCAATGAAAAAGGATTGCACTTTGATCTGTAGAAATTCAAAACAGTGCCAGTTTCTTTCGATATTTTCTAAAATCATCTTTCAGTTAAAATATTTTTATGATATAAAATATGTTTATAAAACATAAAATATTGCTAAAGTATATAAAATTGAATGGAACAACTAAAGCAATTTAATAAAATTCAATCAAAACAAAGACAAGTATTGTTTTTGATAGTATGCAAGAATGTCTTTGGTTGAGCTACATTAAAGATAACTTATGACTGAAAAGAATAATAAATAATACTACTCTTTGATCTTGAATTTTCGAACTTCCCTTCTTTTGAAATCTGAAGAGATAAATTTAAAAATTCGCCATTTTCTTTCAGTATTACCAGAAATCTTTTTTTTTCTTTCATTTCTATTACTTTTATTGAAAGTACTTATATCTATTTAGGATATAACAGTAGATATCCAAAAAGTAAAATCTGATATTCATAAAAGCAATAGCCACTTAGTAATTTTTTTAACAGAACAATTTTATAAAGAATTTCTTTGGTAATAAAGAGAATTCTAAATTCCTGAAACGTGTTAAACATCCACCAGATGCTACTGTCACCCCTGATAAATTGAAATATTCTGTGTTTCATCGATCCAGGTTGTAAGAGGACAAAAAAGCTAAAGAAAATTTAACTTCTTGTTTCGTGAGATTTTTTTTTTTCATGCACAGCAGTAGAGAATATCTAACAGATGATAAGCTGTGCAATCAAAGAGAAATAGAAAGTATTAAATTTAATTCGAATTATTCCATTGAGGAGATTTGGAATGAAATGATTTTATTTTTCTGATTGTCACTCCAGAAGAAAACCAAACATAATTGAGGTTTTCGCCACAAAAATTCATTTCTTTTAAACAAAATAAACAGTAGTGAAGAAAAATTGAGATTTATTTGGTGCGATCCCATCATTGGATTGTTAAGTTAGAACAATAGAATGGTTTTCAAATTGTAAACAACCCCTTAAATAAAACCTCTTAAAATTACGTTTTCCTGGCTTAACAGCGATTAAACATATTTTTTTTCCTTGGATGTGTTTATAGCCTAATAATAAAAAAACTAGGGAGAGCCGCCACCTACTCGCTTTCGTTCGCCAACCCCCGAAACTGTTTACTCAGTTCCATTCGGATCGCTTCGCTCGCTCATCAAATACTAAAGTACTTTAGTCTAGATATGATTATTATTATCACAGAAAGAATTATTACTCTGACTTAATAATGTACCATCAGTATACAACATAAACAATCTGGAAAACCTTTGATTTACATGCATTTAAAGGGGAAATCACTTTTGGGGTTATATTAATTTCATGTTGCAAAAGTGTGCAGTTTTATCATTCACCATAAGCAGCATAAAGTAAATTCACTTACGGTGAAAATATATCTAGGATAAAATAGTCTGTACAAGCACGGTGCAAAAAAAAAATCTAATCTATATATATGCACGTTGCAAACAGTATACAACTTTAATCATTCTCCGAGAGCAGTGTGCAAGAGAACTTTTCTGGAGTATAATTAGTTCTCTGATCCTTATTCGTAATATTAATATTTACGCATAGCAAATAGTGGACACCATTAGTATTATAAAAGGGTACTATCTCGTAAATTCAAAAAACTTCCCTATATATACATTTGCAAATTTCATAGTTTGTCGAAAACGACAGCATTTGTTATACTTGTTGCTGGAGTTCAATTCATTTCGCCAATAAAGTGCTTGATAAAAATTGCATATTTCCGTCATCATACCGCAATCCTGCTCGGAAACGTTCGTTTCGATTTGGAAATTCACTTTATTAGCCATTTGTTGTTCGATGTGTGCTCTGGCTCGCCTAAGCCTGTCTCCGTAATATCTGGCCGATCTTCGCTGAAATCTTTCACCCAAGGATTCCCTTGCACACTGCTCTCTTCTACGCAAATTGTATTCAACAGTTCGCAAAAAACTCATTTTAAATCAATAAATTCCAAAAAAGTAACGAAATTTCCATAACGCGTAAGCGATTAGGTCAACCGATAAGCGGAATGCTCGGCATCCGTTTTGAGATTGGTAAACAAACTGCTCGTTACCAAAGGGGAGAAAAAAAACAAAGGTCCTTTTCGCTCCACGCATAAGTGTTTTATATAATATAGATGGTTAAGAAATATGCTTTACAATCCGAGGAAGTAACACACAAAAGCATTGATTTAGTTGTTTATTTGAGGAATGTTTATGCACTTAAATGCAGACGATCTAACTGTCCAATCCATCTTAATGATCAACATATACAGTCAAGGATTATTTTATATGTGCTTCTACCAATGTCTATATCTTAACTCTCTTGTCTATTTCAGAGGAAAATATCATCCTTACTTTCACAGACAACAAAGTGGCATAAGAAAGAAAAGGTTTTTTCCTCTAATCATTCAGATGAAACGTCAGCTACAACTCGGATGTAGAAACAAATGTAAATTCAAACTGATTTTTCAATAACCTGCCCATAAAATCTTTAAACTTCCATAAATTAAAAACTATATTTCTGAAACCAAATTTTCAATAAAATAATTGAAACTTTAATTGAGCCTTTTATCAGTCAGTGCTAGAATAAAAGAATTAATAAATCATCTTTTGAAACTAAACGTGTATCATTAAAAAATATAACAGTGATACAAGCATAAATATATCAAAAATACAGAAAGAGAAAACGGTAATATGTCATTGCGCTTAGAGCGATGAATAAAAATTTATTCAGCAGTTATATTAAATGCTTATTGCTTTATGAAATAAATCCGCGCAATCCAAACAATTCAATACTATCGAATATAGATTCCAATATTATGTTTGCTTACAAAACATAATTTTGCATGAATTCGTCCCAGAAAGGAAATGGTATGGATATGAAGGTGAATAAAAGTCTTCTAATCTTCTATTTCTACACGAAAACTTATTTTAAAGTTCGTGTCTTAGAATTTGAAAGTTCGTATTTAGACATGATAAAAAAAATTATATAATATTATTTAAAATAATCAAAGCAAAAAAACCTATTTTATTCCCGTTGTTTCTATTTACCTCCTCACTAAATGTTAGATTTCATTTTTCGTAAATAAGTATCATACAAGAGATAGGGCATTATTTAATAAATTTATTTCGGAATCGTTACCTAGGGCAATTGCTATATGAGTTTAAGGCTTAGTCCGTATTTTCAATAATTCCAATAGACAAATAGGAAAAAAAATTAAATCTCTGAAGCAGCTGAAAAGAAAAATAAGCAGCCTTCACCCTGATGTCATGACGCGCTTTCACGGAAAAAAGCAATGCTGTCTCCAGCTTCATTTGAAAGTCATGATAGTAAATAGAAGTTCAAGCATGTTCTCCTACCCAGACTGAATTGTATATCTATGAAGTTAATCTGCATCACAAGGAAACACAGGAATTCGATGACATTTTTTATAATGGTCAAACATTGAATTGCGATATAGATTTCAGTAGAATCCATGGAATTATTTAAAAATAAATGTAACAGAATATTGCAGGACCCATTTCAAAAATTAATAAATAAAAGGCTAGTAATGTTACAACTGCAGTTTCTTTTAATGAGAAAGTAAAGTATTTTTCAGATAGGTCGCATACATTTACGACGTTTTAAATTTGTTAGTGAGAGATTTCCATACGCAATGGCAACCGAAGGGCAGATGCGCGTTTCCTTTTTTTAGTTTTTCTTCAATATCTATTCAATTTTTGAATTACATTTGATTTAACAAATTAAAGAGCGTAGAATTCACTACAAATACATTCTTTTATTTTTCTTCTAACTTTTATACTTTCACAGATAATGGCTCTCAAAAATGGCAGATGTCCAATAATTTACGACCACCGTAACAGCGCGTAACCTTTCTTAAAAAAGAACTTTTTAAATGCTCTCTCTTTTTTAAAAAATCATTAGTTGTAACATTATTAGTTTTTTTTTTATTATTAGTTTTTTAAATGGATCCAACAATTCTCGGACACCATGTATTTTAATGATTTTGTTCTGTCATATTATGATTGCTGAATCTCTTATGCTAAAAACTGTTTCTTGAATGAAATTACATTTTTTTTAAATTTCCGTATACTAATATAAAATAAAAGTGCTATAATCGTCAAAAGAATTTGATCACGAGATTGTAATGATCCTGAAAAATATGATATTTGGAATTGTCTTCCTGTGAACACAATATCTCAAAAGTACAACAAACTAGGCGGATGAAATTTGGTATATCGTCTTTCCACCAATATTTTAGATTTTTAACAAAGTTTGAAAAATCTATCTGTTAGTTTTTAAGTTTGTAGATCCTCAAATGGTCGCAATGTATCTTGAGGATATGAAATCTATTAAGTGGTATATTCATCTGGTTTGATGATTAGTCCTTTATAATTATAATAATTAGTCCTAATGAGAAAGAAATTGAGCATTCTGTAAGAAAAATTCTAATAGTAATGAGTTGAAAGCAACTAACATAAGCAGACTGCATATATATCTATTAGACATTGCGATTAATGAAGGATTAAAGAAATGTAGATCTGTATCAAATTTTGGACAAAATCCGTCAGCGAGTTAATTGTTTGTCGATTTGTGCCTATTCGAAAGAGACAACTCTAAACCGCAACAAACCAGATGAGATACTTTTAGTACATGATCTTTATACCAAAACTGAAAATCTGTGTCCAATTTTGGACTAAATCAAACGGTACCTCACTACAATTACGTTCAACACATACGATACTACTTTTATATAATTATTATATACAAATGAAGGTTGTTGCTTCAGCATTTTTAATTGATTTTACCATGACAATAATGAATTTTAAAAATATTCCCTTTTTAATACCCACTTTATCTTCTTAACTATTGATGCTACAAAATATTTTGGACTTTTTTATAGGAAATTTCTTGTAGTTTAATTTTGTAATTAAGTGTTTTTTGCTAGACCCCATAGTTTTCCGAGATATTTAAGAAAAACTGAAACTCCCCCCTATATATCCCCCCAGTTATTGCAGAAAAACATTAAGATTTAGGGTAATTTTTAACTTATTCAAAATTCTGATTAAAATTTAATAATTCTTTTTCAGTTAACACCTACTACCCAAGAAGCAGCTGCGTGCCAAATTTCAAGTTTCTAGTCCTAGTGGTTTGTGAGATTAGTGATGAGTCAGTGAGTGACTTTCTCTTTTGTATATATAGATTGTTTCCATTCCTTTTTAAATGAAAAAACTGTTTAAAATAACTGTACTTATTAAACCTTACCCAGTTACAACCTTATTTTAATAATTAGCCTCTTAAAAATTGATATTTTGCAATAGCGTATCGAGGAAATACGCCCGAGCTCTCATGTAAGTATAGCGGACGCACCCGCTGGAAGTTTAAGAAAACTTTCACTGTTCATAGATAAAATGATTTCACTGTATTACAAAGCTGAATACAAAACCCGTCGTGTCGTGGAAGTTTGCGAGAAATTAGAGAGAACACTTTCCTTTGCTAGGCTTTCGTTTTTGCTAATTGCATTTCGGATTAGTAATAGAGCCCAGAAGGTTTGCTGACAGAATAGTGGGAGTTAAGACCCGATTTCATCAGAAATTCGAATACTACGGTGACGTCGAGGACATTAAATACCTTGGAGTCAAACGCCCAATAAACGCGTTATACTCCCTGCGTAGGCAACCCATGTGAGTCTGGAGATTAAATGCCCTCTCGCTGGTGTAGAAGTTTGGAGATCGCTGTATCAACATAGGGGTCGTAACTTTTCATCCCATCAGTGTCCGAAATTGGGAGTTATGATCTAAAGTACTCCTCAAACGGCTTCAAAATGGATCGCTAATCTGACTAAACAAAATCCAGTTTTGAATTGTGTGTAGATTGCCAAAAACTCTACTGGTATAAATAATATTCTTTAATATTTTAGTCATTCAAGCTGAAAAGCAGGTCTTCTGAATTTCGTAATTTAGGCTCTATAGTACTTAATTGATAGGTTATAAAATCAGTTTATTTAGAAATAATTCTGGTGAGAGAGCACGTCTGATGGTGAAGCAATAAAATTTACTGATAAGTCGTGAAATGTGAAGATGTACAAGGAACCATTCTGTGCTTTGCTGACTGCCTAGTTCAGAGTCGCATGATTTATTAATTTGTTTTAAAATTATATATAAATAAAAAATATCTCCCTCATTAAACTTTGTATTTATCAAAATCCTTTTATCAGGAAAACTTTCGAAACTTTAATTTTTGAAAAACACAGGGCGTTTTGATAACAAACCCAAACACCCTAAATTCATGAAACTGAACAAGAACAAAACTTATGCACAGAATAACAGTATCATTAACTTAATTAAAATAACTTATACAAATGAAAATTTTGCTTTTTCAAATAAATTTGGACGTAATAATGTATTGATGTATTCATTATCTTATTAACGAGGCTCATTTCTCTGTTTTTGTGTACATTTTTTTACTATTGTATTAATTTTTTCTTCTTTTTTCTTTCATTTTTTATTTTATGTATGGATTTTTTTCCTTCTCATCTTACAGTTTTTCCATTGCATGTTGTTTTCACTATTGTGAAGTTATTTCGTGTGCAATTGTGCAATTTTGTGTTTTTTCAAAGTTTATTTATCATCATTCTCTGTGTTAAGAATTTTTTTTAATGTAGCTCACAATAGCAATCCTTTGTAATAGAATAGCTCCTGTTAACGCTTGTAAACTTGTTGCGTGTTATAATTAGGCAGCAGTGTAGGGAATTTGGCAAGAGCTAAGAGAGGTTACCCCCTCGGTTGTTGTGATATTTCTTCCACTTCATGTCCGCGACACTGCTTAAATAACCTTAAGGTTATAGTTGCAGGGGCATAGAGTGGTGTTATGTTATATTACCTTATTAGTGTTCCATTCATTATTTCTTTTAATTCCACAGAGAACATCATATGGACTGATTTTTATGCATATTAATTCCATTTCGTTATTGCTATTCATTAGCATATGCAATTAAACGAAAATATATCGTTAATATATTAGATTTATTTTTTCAAGAACCCTCGTTTCCGGAAGATTTTTATTTTCTTTATTGAAGACTAATAACATGTAAGTTCACTCTTATTTCAAACAGGAGAAAAATAAATATTGCCAAATTATATACAATTTCAGAGAATTTGCATAAAACAGTAGACATAAATAAATAAACTGAATTTGCATCGAGTTTAGATATTTTTTTCCGATTTTCCAAGGAATTAAAGGATAAAAAAATATTATAAATAAATCACCATTATAAGAATGGCTAGCTTTTCTTATAAATTTATTATTTTCTTTTTTACCAGTCAACTGACATACAATACTCTCAAATTCTTGTTCGCTTTTTTGGGCCTTATTTTGTTTGGTCCTTAATTTTGCAAAAATATTCAGTTCAATAAGCATTTAAATTTTTATATAAAGAAACAGGTTTAACATTTCTCAGTTTTTCTCCTATTTTTTAGTCAATTTAATTACATTGAGATGAATTTTGTGACGTCATTTTAGCTTAAATATAATTCGTCAGGTTGCATTCTGTATTTTTGTACGTAAAAATAGTGTTAAAATTGTTTTGCTGGATGCTTTTGCAGGCAAATGATCATATGCTTATGTATTAATGAAATTGCAAATAAATGTTTAATTTTATCAGTATTTACAAGATTAAAGTTTCACGTCTCGCCTTTACCAAAATAATTCAAACGTTTTATTGACGCCAAACTCGCCATTGACTCGCCAAAAATACGAATCCATAAGTCCTATATACACGTAATTAAAAAAGCAGTTTCTACGGACTCAAGGACACCTAAAACGTAGACATATTCATCAAAATCTTGATGCTGAATAATTTTGACCCCCTTTTAGAATTCTTACTTTATGTTTACTAGGTATACGAGAAAATAATTAGCTTTTTTATCTTTGTCATTGAAAATTACTCAGAAATGTGATGTTGTGTGCATATATATTTACCAGTTATTCAAATGATTAAAACCGGGAAATATTGAACTTACTGATTAGAAACAATTCTTGAAAGATGTGATTTAAAATGGACAGAAATGACACAAGACATATTTTTTCCAACTGCATATTTAATTAAAGCTTGGTAATATCACGGGAGCGCCATGAAACTTCTTGGGTCGAACTTTGATTTCAGTGGCCTTCAAAGAAGTTTTATATCCTCCGAAAGAATCCCATGTGATGCCATCTTCAGAGTTTACCTTGTCCGTTTTATAAAGATTCAGACCATTTAAACTGGTGGACCGCCTATTGTTCCGCCACCATCCTCCCGAACGTGAATTCCTTTCATTATCAGCAAAGTTTGGTTGGTCCGAGGCGTA
>BGPR01000049.1:2151735-2199864 GCA_013235015.1 Araneus ventricosus | reverse complement strand
ACCTGTTGCGGTATATCCGCAACGGTTCTCTCCCATTTTTTTGGATTAATTATTTGGCCAAAGTTGGAATGAAGGTTTTGTTACTCGGCCAGTCTTCCGAGTCGTTATCAATGAAACGTATGTCATAACAAATTGTATTGTAAGCTTGGCAAAGTATGTTTTGTAACATGTAAAATCTGTGCAAGTATCAATAAATATATGTTGATATGTTTGAGTTTTGAATGCTTTCAATGACGGAAATAACGGGATGTATTGCAAGGTTGGCAAAGTACATTTTTTGACATGCAAAAAACTGTGCAATTATTAATAAATACATGTTGATGTTTGAGTTCTGAATGACAGAATGTATTGCAAACTTGGGAACGTACATTTTGTGACATGTGAAAAACTGTCTGCACTTATCACTAAATATATGCTGATATTTGAGTTTTGAATGCCTCCCATAACGGAATGCATTGCAAGCTTGGGAAAAATACATTTTGCCAAAAAAACCAGTTTGACGTGACGTCATGTCTTTGAGAACCAATCAAAACAGGGCCTGCCAGAGTATAAAAGCTGATGTTTCCCTCTGTTTCAGTCAGACTTATTGCTTGCTACAAATAGTCATGTTATCCTTTGCAAACTATGTTAACCAGGTGAGAGGCATCTTGGAATCGTTGCCGCCCCCAGAAGTAATACCTATGGGGATGGACAGATCTGCTGTCACAGACAGAATATTGGATCAGTTGCAAAAGATTGTTAAATCGGAGAGTGTGGAAACCGTGAGAGTGTTTCACGGGTTCAGCGAGATGAACCCGTTTGAGAGGAACGAAGCATTCCGAGAGCATGCGAAGGAATCCCTGCCATGGGCCATTTGGAAGACTGACGGGATTAAAGGACTGATAAAGATTGCAATCGATCATTACCTAAAGAACGGTGGGCCCATGGAGTGTGAGGAAGAAGAGTGGAAGAAACTGGGGGAGTTGATGATGGAATCCATCTTCTCCGCCCGGTGGCCTGTGGGCGCTCTCCAGCCCAAACCAGAGTGCTCCATTTGCACGGAGCCACTTTACACGCAGATGAAGCTTCCGTGTGGACATGCCTTCCACATGGAATGCACGGTAAGGTGGCTGGAGAGGAGCAACTCGTGCCCACTGTGCAGGGCATTCTTTTGAAATGTTGCTTTGATTCCCCAAAAAAATGGGAGAGAGTCTGGTGTCATGCCAGACTCTCTCCCATTTTTTTGGATTGGAGGTATTGCCAACCTTGGAACGTGGCACCGAAAGACTTTTGTTTGTGCAGACTGGTGAGCGTGTGCGCAAGCAAAGATAAACTGTTGGAAGGTTAATATTGGAATAAACTGTGGATTGTGGACATAATGTGATGAAGGAGGCTTGTGTGAGCGTATAAAAGTCCAACATTGGAAATGTTACAGTCTTTGAGATGAAAAATTTGATTATTTTAATGGGGATAAAACCATGCTTGAATAAATGTTTAAAACAATGGTTCCAAAATGCAATCATAAAAATTGATAAACAGAAATCTGAGCAGGAGAAAAAGAAGTAAAAAAAAAAAAAAAAAAAAATTTTTTTTTTTTTTCAGTGAATTTTTCTTTCCTTCCTCTTGCCTTTAAATATCTGACGCTGCCTCTGCAGTAGTTATTCGGTTTTTACATTTCATACATCATGTGGTTTAAACTGAAACTGAACGCTTTTCTGCCCATCGTCAGTATTTTGGTCGGAAAGGATGGATTGTTGTACATGAAATTGGTGGAGATTGGAATATTGCTCGGGAAAAGAAACCCCTACTCTTACAGGACCTGTCTCAAGCATTTTGCGGTTCAGGGAAAGGACGTTTTGCCACTGGAAGGATACGATGTTCCTCACAAGACCATGCATGCTCATCTCGTGACCCTCGCCCTGGCTTACCAATTACTTTTGGACCAAGACGTGCAATTGGCCAAATTGCTCGTTGACCGGCTGGCAAAAGGGTACGCTCGCAAACACGGCATGCGCAAGTTTGTGCTCAACGAGGGCAAAGCTCCGCTCTTGGAATGCGTGGACGAAACGGACGATAAGTGCATTTCCGTGCCCGAATGGATTGACAGTTTTGTCAGAGATTTGGAGTTGTATCGGCGGGAAGTGGCCAGGAGTTCCTCGGAATCGACGATGGGACCTTCCACCAGCGGCCTGCAACAATCGGCCGGGAAATGTTTGGAAGAAGACGGTATTCTGAGGAGATTGTTGCTT
Organism: Araneus ventricosus; assembly: GCA_013235015.1. Lineage (NCBI taxonomy): Eukaryota > Metazoa > Arthropoda > Arachnida > Araneae > Araneidae > Araneus > Araneus ventricosus. Next base: position 2,197,636 of record BGPR01000049.1, on the reverse strand, counting down.
CAAACACGGCCCTCTGAAGAATACGTGACTAATACCGAACCTTCCCCTGTAGATGATGAACCTTCCCCCATGGATGTTGCAATCAAGACTGAACCCATGGATGTAACAATTAAAACGGAACCTTCCTCAGTTCCAGAGAATGTTACGATTAAAACGGAACCTCTCCCCGTGGACATTGCAATTAAATCTGAACCTGCCTCGGATGATGACATTGAAACGGAACCTTCTGAAGAGCCTGTTCTTGAGGGAATAAATTCCGAAGAGCCTGTTCCCGAGCAACAAAGTGCCGAGGAAACGAGCAGAAAGCCGCAGTTGTTGTATGCAGTGTTGAACTTTGAGAACATTACGTTTTCATCGGCAACAAGAGTGTTTCCGGAACCCGGAGATGTCATTGTGAAATTTCAAACGCCGCCTTCCCGAGTGTTTTTTGTGAAAGGGGAGGAAGACGGAATGTATTGGATTAATAATCACAGGAACTAATAAACGTATTGTAAAAATGCAATTGGCTGGGAATGTGAAAAGTTTTCAGCAGAGAAAGAACACATCATCGTTAAAATTTTAATTAATTCCTCTGCTTTATCTTCTTACAGACTGTAACAGTATTTCAATTGCTCTTACAGCAGTGTCTTGTTTTTACGTCATTTTTTTTAAGAAACATATTCCCATCCTTGTCGTTAGTTTTTCCCAATCTTGAACGTTAAAAACCTATTGCCCAATCTTGAAAACGACTTGGAACGTAACCAGTTTAAACCGATTTGTTTCAGCAGTTTTTAAGATACATATTCCCAATCTTGAACGTTAAAACCCTATTGCCCAATCTTGGAAAACGACTTGGAACGTAGCCAGTTCAAACCGGTTTGTTTCCCCGCTTTTACTTCCGGGTAGCAGAGTATAAAAGGACGCACTCGCCACACGCTCTTCACTCGTTGCTGAGACCGCATTACCGCTCAGTGCTTCAACTACCATGGATGCCTTTCCTACCGAAACTTCTCAATGCCTGGTGGCCGTGCCGCAGCAAAACGGCAAGTGGGATGCGTTTGAAAGCTTGATGGATCAGGGCCGGGTGCAAGCCTTCATACCTTACCTGGATTTGGCTACGAGCAGAATTTTTCATCACCCGGCGCAAAACTGGAGTAAAAATTCTCTGTACCGGGACAACTTTAAGAGGTGCGTGCTGGAGTCTGCAAAAGTTCCATTCTTTGAGGCCAACCGGGTCAATTTCAGAAAGGTTTGCAAGAAACTGAGATCGAACCCGACGCAGACTAAAAAGAACTCGGACCAACGGATAAGCTTCAAAATGGACAATTTGTTTGTCGTCAAGCAGTACTTTACCTTTGGATTTTGGACTGTGCCTCCAGGAGTGGGACACGTCTTTCAGACGTCTGCCGCACCCATGCTCGTGTTCCATTTTAACGAGCAGAGGGCTCTGGAGGCCATGAAAGACGTTTACACGCCAAAGCCCTGCAAGATGCGCCGCAGCCTGGTGGAACGGGACGAATATTTGTACGACCGATACGTATTGAGACCACGTTCCACCTACGTCGTTCCTCCCGGGATCAATTATTTGATCCTGACGGTGCAAAAGACCATGTTTGCCGTGGACGTGATGGACTTTGAAAGTGTGAGGGAATTGACCGATTTCAGGACGCACTCGTCTTTTAAACTGGACGAGTACGACCTGCCCCCTCCGAGCCCGAAAGGACCCAAGATGATACGTCCTGAGGACAGAGTTGGGCAGGCACCGGCTAAGAGGCAAAAGACTGTACATGAACAATTTGTGCCCGAAGAACCTTTGCCGACGACTGAAATCATACTCAACGCCACGGATAAAATTTACTTTTTGGAAAATCCCATTTTTCCCGAAAATGCGTGGAATGAAGTCTTGTACAGTGAGCCACCCCAAGAGGATATTAATAAACTCTTGGAGGAGTTTGCTTGTGCACTTGAACCTATTCCATGCGTGCAAAGAAACGTCGTTCTGCCTTCTGGTGTACCCCCTCCACCGGACAATTATTTTTCAGAAACAATTGCAATTCCACCTGAATTGCCCGTTGTTGGGGGTGAAGTGCAAGATGACTCACCGTTGGACTTGAGGACGCATTGCACTGCAGGTCCCAGGAAACAACACGTATTTTCAGTGACGTATCCATTGGACCTGCGTGTCCGCCCCTAGTTGTTGTAAATATTTTATTTGTAAATAAATGTATATTTTTTATGTGATTGTATTACTGATTTTTTTGTAAATAAATGTATTTTTAAGGTGATAAATGAGTTTGTTTTTATTTCATAGGGACTTGAATTCCTTGTGCATCCATCTTAAAAAGTCGTTTTTCATTTCTGACAAATTTTTGAAGGGGTCACGGTGCTCATATATTTTTTCTGCCGACTGTAATAGAAACTAAACTGAAAGATAAAATTTTCATAATTTCTTTTGGATTAATAAGTCAAAGAACCAGGCAATTTCTGATGAAAAATTACCAGATGTTTCAGTTCTAATAGTTTAAAAATTATAGTGAATGTGCTGAATAATAGTTATTGCTGCAACTTTCATATTATTTGAAGATGTACCAGGCATTTTACTGCTAGGCGGGGTTCATCTGAATCATCACAACCAGTACTTAAATGTTCTTGAAACTAAAAGTTTGATGTAGTTTTCATAGTTTGAATTTGTTTAAAACTATATTAATTTTCTGTTGCATCCCTTTCACAAACCATTTTTTAACCCAACAGGATATTTGAAACATTTTTTTAAGTGTTTTTCCAATTTGGTTACATTGGCATGTTTATACTCAACATCACAGTATACTTTTATCTCTTTTAACACTAAAAAGTTCCAAGAAAATGCTTTTTTTTCTTTCCCATTTTTTTTTCTTTACAACATAAAATTTTCCATATTATTAATACATGTGAAGAGAGTAAATCACTCCTCATTAAATCAAAACAATACTGGCTGACTTTCAATATAAAAGTAGTTTGTTATGATAAGGTGATAATTCCCCTAATTGAAATTTTCTTTCTATCTTTAGTCGTAACAGAGCTATGGGGAAATGATAAGATGGGGAGGAGATTGAAAATGGCTTTTTAGCTCATAACTTCTAAGAAATTGTGGCTATCAAAAAAGTTTTCGTACAAAAGTTGCTTGTCGTGACAAGGCAATAATTCGCCTAATTTGAATTTTCTTTCTATCTTGAATCATAAGGGAATTATGGGAAATTGAAATTTTCAGTCCCCCACCATTTCCACCCCCTTTGAGCTGGTTAGCCCATCTGCGAACTCGGCCGAGATTTTCTCCGTCCTTAGAATATATCCCTCGCCAGTTAAAATCTAACCAAAATTACTCTAGTTATCGTGTTTACAAAATAACACGGGCCAAAGCGTTAAACATATACTTCACTACTACTAATAATAAGGAAAAGAACATTTTGCCCTCTATTCTCATAAGAATTTTAGAGCGGGGAAGAATGAAAGCGGGGGGGGGGGGGACGAGACTGCAAATGACGAGAGCTTTCCAACAAGGGGTAACATGCTTAGGCTAAAAGGTATTTGAAATTAGGAGGAGAGGAGGGAAAGGGAGGGAAAATCACTTTCCAGATCATAACTTCTGAGCAATTGTAGCTATCGAAAAAGTTTCACTACAAAAGTTGTTTGGTATGATGAGGCAATAATTCGCCTAATTTGAATTTTCTTTCTATCCTCAATCGTAAGGGAATTATAGGAAAATGAAAATTTCCATCCCCTTTGAGCTGGGAAGCCCATCTACGAACTCGACCGAGATTTTCACTATCTTACAACATATGCAACGCTGGTTAAAATTAAATCGAAATTACTTCAGTTATCGTGTTCCCAAGATAACATGGCTATAACTTCATGGCTTATGTAAACCAAAACACTTTAACTTTACAGACTTTATTCACCTGACAATAAGAATAATAAAAAACACTACAATACTTTCGATAATTTAATAAAAAATGCAATGAAGTAACTAAAAATGTCTTCGACCGCGTCAAATGTCGTGGTTTTACCTTTTAACTTTTACATTAAATTATTACTTTCAGAAGAATAACAGAGATTACTCAGAAATTTCAATTCTTAACACCAATCATATTAGATTAAAGTGTTCCAATCAATTTAATTAAAGTGTTCTTTCAGCTAAAATATTAAAATAAAAGTAAATCAACTTGCTAAAAGGTTATCACATTTTAAGATGGAAGATTGCGTTGTGTTATGTAATTGTGCAATAACCCAAAGGAACTTAATTTTAACCAAACGCTCAGAGCCCTTTAAGGATGTGTCCCATGTGTGAAAATAGCAACACAGTAAGTAATCTTTAAAATATAATAACATTTATTTGCTGTAGTTGATTGATTAGGATTACACGTTTCATGAATTAATGTTACTCGGATTAAATTCACCAAATTTGACGATTACATTGATCAATAAGAAAAATTACGGAGGGCGCCCAGCCTGTATGTCAATTACTTAAACATTACTACCAATGAGACACAAAATAAAAATACAAGATGAGGAATGAGTCGCGGAAATGAAATTTCCTGTCAATCCCTCCCATGACATCTATTACTTCTACAGTCAATTCAACTTAATTAGCACTATCTATATTACAAAAGATTTAAATAACACACCACCTGCTTAGACGCTTCAACAAGAAAAATTAACTCTGTAAACAATAAATAAAAACATTAAGCCATCACATTTACATTAGAAAATTCTCAGTCAATTTACCCACCCACTAGAGATTTTAATTGCATACTAAAATTTATACACGCGACTCAGACCCCATATGACACAAAAATCATTTAAAAAAAACACCAGCACAGAAATACATTGCACACTGCTCATGATGATTAAAATAAAGAAAACATGACAAAACAAAACATTACATTTACAATCGATGACATATCTTGATTAACTAAAATTTTACAACATTCTTCACCGATCCTTTACATTATCTTCTCAGAAATCCAACCCCCTTATCCCAAAATATTGCAAATTAGTCCTCACATAAATTCACGCTACCGGTGTTCAAAATTGTTTACTGAACATTGTAAAAAAATACAAGGTACTTATCACTACAGGTCCATCGTTTCGATCGCTCTCCAGTCCCGTCCGCAGAGTTCATGGGTTCGTCTTCTACATTGTAGCACCGCCTCGCAGCGAACTCACCACAGCCACTTCGACTGGACATCATCCCACTCCTTTTCGCCACGCTACGCGAACCGTCCGCGGGAAACGTAAAAGTTCCCATTCAACTTTCTATCTGGGCACCGCATCCTCGGGATCATCGACTACTCCTCTCCCGGTCACCAATCTCGGCATCGCAGTTGGTCATCACAGCTCGGACGACGAAAGCTCAGACAGGTGCAATCTCGCTCCACAGCGTCCGCCGCGATATCAAATTTTACAGTTCCATAAGAAAATTAACGCTCCATTTCCACGCCAAACAGCTGCTGTCAAAAGCTCACACGAAAGTTCAATTAGACGCCAATTCACGCCACAACGTCCGCCGAGATATCAAATTTTACAGTTCCATAAGAAAATTAACAGTCTATTTCCACGCCAAACAGCTGATGTAAAAAAAAACTGACCCACGTATACTGCTTCACGGTTTATCAGCATATTATTCTGTCCATATCGATGCTGATGATCTCACACAACCCCCGATGTAAAAGGATTGCTCAGACGGATTCAATCATGACGAGGTGTCGCACAATCGCGATCCTACATCGCAAGTTTTTCTAAAAGCCCCGACCAAGAGGTCAGGTAAGCAAAGGGGAAGAAGACCAGAGTCAAGAAGGAATCCGCGCCTCGCGCACTCCCTAAAATACTGTCGCCGAAATCACATCACACTGATGTAAGACACCCGTTTCCCATTGGTCAAACGTCTGGTTCTCAGTCCGAAATGATAGCGTCCCCATCAGTTTAACCCCCACTCCGAAAATTCGCCATCTTGTACCAAAAAAACACCGGAAATGAAACAACAGCTCAGCCTCGCCTAGCACGGTCCAAACGGCGATCTACTCCACGCTCGCCATGCCTTGAAGGAAACGAGAGTAATTAAATAAAGAGAAACCCCAAAGCCCTATTTAAAGTACGCGTTAAACTAAAACCCCATCCTAAACACATAAATATTTAAAACACATATGAATAATACTGTTAATTTGCAAAGGAATTACTCAAAACACATTACAGAACGCAAAATTCCTTCTTTGAAACACATATCAATCAAGAAATGTCCCTTCTTTAAAACACATATCAATTAAAAATGATTAATCAAAAAATATTCCTTCTTTAAAACACATATCAATTAAAAATGATTAATCAAAAATATTCCTTCTTTAAAACACACGTCAATAAAAAATGATTACTAAAAGATTCCTTCTTTAAAACACATTAATAAAAAAAAGTTCAAACAATGCCTAAGTGTCTGTGGAACGAGCCAATGATTCAAAAACAAAAACATTTCAAAATGCATAGTAATTTTTCATAATTAAGAAACTTACAAAAAATGCAACTACAAGTACTTTCCCTACAATCTAAAAGCAGCAACACTACACATCGCTACAAGTACAACTGGAATGACTAGAAAAGTAGGAAAATTTTCGAGCCTGTCAAGCAAAAAAGCAATGTTGTCACGTTCTTCTTTTTTAAAAAAAAAAAAAAAAACGGAAATTAAGGAATAAAAGTTGTAGTGATTTTAAATAAAATCAAGATTTCTGGCTTAGCTCTGGAGAGGCTGCAGCCCGATAGACCCACCTGGATTCGCCACTGAATAAAATCGAATCGGAGATGTACAATACTTAGTCGGTTTGTCATTTGGCATTTTATAGAATGCCTAGGTATTCTATAGATTGTCGGATTTCAAATTTTGTCGGTAACATATATAAAACATTTTTAGAAATTTTTTGAATTCAGCTTTCGTTTCTATACATGTGAAAAATTAAACTATGATTATCTGTAAAAAATATTCGGTTTTTTCTGACACCTAAAGCGTTAATTTAATTAATCCATAATTCATTTTTATTTAACTTTCGGTTGTTAGTCTGATTTTTATGTGATTTTAGAGTTCAGAAATATTTATTCTTTTAATTGCATTCTTGTAACTGTTTATATAACAAATTGTCCGAAAGACCTCTTTCCGCAGTTAATTTAAATAAAATCATTGAATTACTTTTATTAAATCTTCTATTTTCCTTGAAAGCATTATTTTTTTGTCATGATCATATCGTCGTCGTTCAGGCAGAAGTCACTAAGTCCATGAAAACCTTTTGATGGACTACTGCAGACAATTAAAATTTGCAATTAATTATTTCATGATAGAAACCTGTTATACCTAAACATCAGTAAATTAACCGTAGGAGCTAGATATCTGTAAAATAGTTTTTACTATTTATAATAACGACTAAAAATCAATTAAGTTTAAACTGACTGCATCTCAAAAATATAGTTTTGGACTTGGTGACTTTTGTCTGAACTACGACAATCAGTGGCGAATCCAGGGGGGTTGCTATCGGTCTGCAGCCCACCGCCAGAGCTAGACCAGAATTCTTTATTATATTTAAAATCACTACAGCTGTTTTTTGTTAATCTCCCTTTGAAAAAAGTGACAACATTTCTTCCTGGCTTTGACAGGCTCGGAAATTTTCGCACTTTTGTAGTCATTCCACTCGTATTTGCAGCGTTGACACGGTCAAAAACATGTTTTCGCTAGTTATTTCATAGTTTTTTTGTTAAATTATCGAAACTATTGAAGTGTTCTTTATGATTCTTATTGTCAGGTGAGTAAAGTTAAAGTGTTTTGGTTTACATAAGCCATTAGATTTGACATTCGTCACGATGCACAGTGGTGAAATATGCGAAAAAGCTGGCCAAAAAAGGTTTTAAAAAACTCATCGGTAATGCAGTAAAAATTAATTATATTAATAGTCTAATAAATTGAGCTACTATTCGTGCACTTTTCGACATGTTAACGACATGCAAGTTGCCATGGTACTTCGGTAAATTTGGGAATTCTTTTCAAAGCTGCAAGTGTTTCTAAATTCGTATCAAAGTTTTCTATATATTTTTGTTCGATTTAATCTAGTGGCTTGTTTTCGATATGGAACTTAATCAATAAGGTACATGCGAACTTTTTATCCCCTATTACTAGGAAAAAACAGTTCTTTAAAAAATGAAAAGTCGTTTTTTAATTTTAAATGCAAAAGAATTTTTTATGTGTTCTAATAGAATGATTGGATGAAAAAGTGCAGGATTCCAAGGAATTCTGGCATTATAAATAATTTTAAATAAAGCTTATATTAGTAGCTTTCTATTTAAAACAAATTTTCGTGCTACTTTATGCTCTTTAAATTTTTTTGTTGTTTTATTGCATTAGTAATTATACAAATTTTTCGATGTGTATTCTTTTAAGGAAAACTTCGGTTGCACCACAATCAATTATTCGACGAGAATTGTTAATTTTATAAAAATAATTCTTCTGAGATCAAAACTGTCCAGAACAAACATTTTCTTTCTAAATTTTGCGTAGTTTTATACGCTTATAGCGAACTACTAGATTCCGAACACTGAAAAAAAAAATCTTGTCAAATTATCAGAATATGGTGAAATCTACCGTATTGTCTGGCTCATATGGAACACCATAAAGTACGGTATTTTTTACCGTAGCAGTTTAGTACTGACTTTATGGTAAAATAACCAGAAAAATATCGTTTATTTACCACACTGTTTGGTATGGAATTCGGTATTATTACCGTACACAAAGGTATTATTACAGTACACAAGGATATTATTACTGTACACAAAGGTATAATAAGATGGTAATTTAGACCATTCAATTTGATAAATTTACCAGAATAACTCTGGTTCTATTACAATTTATCTGGTAATTTGAGATAAGGTATGTCCATTTATAATGCTAACCGCATTAATATTTATTTATTTTTGCTTTTTAAGCGGTAAAATTTTACTCAATTCTCAACATCACTACGATTGGAAAAAAGCAGAATGTTAGTAAATATACAAATGCCTGAGACAGAGTGAAAAATGAACTATAAAAATAAATGCAAAAACTCATTGAGTCACTTTTTATACATTATTAAATTTATTGAGTCACTTTTTATACATTAAATTTATTGAGTCATTTATTATACATTGTTAAATTTATAGAGTCACTTTTTATACATTGTTAAATTTATTAAGTAATGTCATAATTACTTAAATTTATCATTTTTTGGTAATTTAATTTTCTTTATTAATATACATAATATGCAGTGAATTTATTTTAAGTATTTAAGAAAACAAAAGCACAGATTTCGAATCTAACTTCAATTTCTTGGACAGTGTATAATACTTATTAAATTTAGAACTAGTAACAATAGTAGTAGTTCAACGTTTCCCCAAAATATGGTGCATTGATAGCTGTCACCATAGCACAGTGAAACTTTACTCCATTAACTGGTGCTTTGATTGAGCCATGGAATGGTAATATGTTGAACCATGGAATGGTAATATGTTAAACCATGGGATGGTAATACGTTGAACCATGGAATGGTAATACGTTGAACCATGGAATGGCAATACGTTGAAACATGGGATGGTTCAACGTAAATGCCTTTCAAGGTTCAACATCACTCCAACTAATGGTTTAATCAAAGCACCAGTTGATGGAGTAGTTTCACCATGCTATGGTGACAACTACCCGTGCACCATATATGCAATATCCTATGGATCGACATAAAATTGTATTTTTATTAATGATTTCATATAAAATAAATCATTTCAGATTTGCAATAATACATTTAAAATATTTATCAGTATCCCTACATTTTTCTGCAATAAAATTTGAAGTATTTATGCTGAAATTGAAATAAAATAATGACATATTAAGTTTTAATACTTAATTTGAAAATTTTGAGAGAAACATAAAAAACATTTGAAGTATCTGGAAATTTAAGCAATTAAATTTAACAATTTAATTTACTTGTGAAGAAAATTTTATAGAATATTCAAACTGATTTTTTTTAAATACAGTCGAACCGCGATATAGCGAACCCGGGATATAACGAACCCTCGGTTACAGAGAACCTTTTACATGGTCCCAACTGAAGCTCTATGTTAATAATGCATTTTCATACGTTTGCAACGAACAGCAAACGCTAGAGACTCGGCTACAGCGAACTGAAAATTTCTAAAACTTCAAACTTTTACTTGCCCAAAGGGACATTCTTTACTAATTGTGCTCAAGTCAACCCAACTTCTACAAGAGCCTTTTGCATGAAATACTCTGGTCCAGAGACCACATTCCTAGCCTATTGTACCTTTGTTAGAGTTGCTGCTAACCCCATAAGTGGGACAAAGGAACAATAGGCAAGGCTCTTTACACTTTCTATCTCCCCTCCTCCCCCCGGTGGACACCTGCCCTGGTGTCAACCATGGAAGGGGGAACTTTCTGGTCAGCTGGGGAAGTGAGTGAGGAAGATATCGTGGCATTAGTAAATGAAACAAACAACTCTATTGTAGATTCATCTTCAGATGTGGAGGAAGAACAAGACGAACCAGGGCCTTCAATTGCAGATGCAAAAGCAGCTACAAACGTTTTGAACAATTTTTTTGCCACAGGAAAAATCTACGAACATGTTGTGGAGCTGCTTAAAATAGTGGATAAACAAATTGACGAGTTGTATATAAAATCGAAAACTTTTCAACCAAAAATAACATCTTTTTTCAATGTAGTGTATTAGCAAATAAGTAGAAAAACATAAATGTTTAGTTTGTTTATTATTGAGTATATTATTTAATACTTTATTTGTCCCTAATTACTAATGAAAATATTGTGTTATTAAAAAGTTCATTATAGAAGTAGTATCTTATCATGTTGGGACATTTTTTTTTGAAAATACGGATACAGCGAACCTCGGTTAAAACGAACAACTGAGTCGGTCCGTTGACGGTTCGTTATAACGGGATTTGACTGTATTAGAAAACCCAAGATTGCATTACTGTTCCAATTTCAGAAGAAATGCTTCAATTTTTCAGTAAAGTTATGAGAGTCCATGCATATAATGGTTTCCCATAAATCCTTTAACCATCAGGCATTTCCCAATACATTAAGTGTGGTACATGTGAAGTCAAACTGAGATACTGCCTACTATTACTGTGAATTTTTTTTTGTTCATTTACGCAGTACTCGTTTTTGTATTATTAGTTTTTTAAAACATTTATATTGTGAATTTAATTCAACTTTTCAGAGATTAATAATTAGAGAAACTTTAAAAAGGAAAATCAAACATTTAATTTAATAGCATAAACAAATTTTTTCTGCTTCATTTTCAAATGCAACAGTATTTTTCATTGAAACACATAATTCTCTAAATTGCAAGTTTTCTATACAAACCTGGAAAATAAAATGGAATTTTTATAAGAAATTCACTATGAATTGTTCAAGATTTTAGCTTACACCCTTTTTTATTTCTTTGATGTAGCTCAATTTTTCTTGTGCTTTTAGACATTTTTCTTTGAAAATAAAAACAAACCGATGCACTTAAGACCACAAGGCAGAAGTGACAACTTCTAGGTGTATACTATATTACAAAAGTATATTATAGTATTATAAATGTGTATAAATGTACGAATTTCTAGTCTGCTAAAAACAATACAGCATATTGTAACAAAGTGGTCAAATAACAACTATGATTTAGGGGAGCTGTAACAAAGCGATGATTTAGGTTTGCAGGTGAAATATAACACAACATTCTTCGACTAGTGTCGGCCATCTGAGGAATGACAATGCTTCTCTGTGCAGGTGTGTTCTAACAAAGCTTAGCGGGACAGAGGCGCCAAAAGCGTCCGCAGACGCGACGATAATTGCTGGAGACCAGACAAGACCACAGGGTCCTTAAAAAGCTTTGATTGACAATGTCGCCTACATGAAGGGAGCTGGTCAATTCAAAGTAACGAAGCGTGGATTCGATGGACGATGGATAACATTTGCCTTTGTAGGAAAAGTGCTAACGAGGGAGATAAATGTGGGACTTTTGCAGGTGGTAAAAAGGAATGGCACCTGGCTAATGAGGAGACTCGGATCAGTACATAAACGGTCGGATTTCGTTTGTCGGGAGGAGTTGAGAGTTGGACTTCACCTACGCTGGTGAGCGTCAAGTTTTGCTTCGAATCGAGACTCGGGAGTACTCCCATCAGGGATTGCGAGTTCTGATATTTACGGATAGACCCGGTCCTCGGGCTCATCTCGTAGGAGTTTACATCGAACTCCGGGACTTAATTGTTTTTTCCAGCGCAGTGCAGGTTGGTTCGCGAAATTACTTAACTACTCGACCAAGAGTTACAGTTCCTCCCTTCGAGGTCATTTTTATTGATTTTTGTATATAAACATTCTAATCTAGAAAATGTCTATTAAAAATGTATATATATAAGTTAGCTGTAAATAAATTCGGAAAGACTACTCCTTGTCTGAAAACGCCTCGAATTTGTTCAGCCATCAAACCGCGGCCATCGGCCGTGACGTTACAATATCTTTTTTGTGATAATATATTAAAACAAGAACAATCGAAGAAAATCAGATTAAAATAAATTGCCAAATATGGTTTGCAAATAAATATCTTGCGCCTATATTTGGAAATGTGTTCAGTTTTACTTTATTTTAAAAAATGCCCCTTCCTCTACAGACACAATTGTAACACTTAGATATATTTCCAAATAATTTATTCGTAACATTTTGATTACCATGGACATTTAAAATAGTAAGAGAACAATATGCTTTATTGTATTTCACAATGTACTGATGTAATGGTTTTTTGTTTCAAACTTTAACTTCTGATCTTATTAGGTTTTTCATAACTAATCTCTATAGTAATAAATATCATTTGAATAAACTAACAAATGAATGAAAAGCTTATTTCACTTCAAAAAAATTATTTTTACTCTGATTGGAGTTTGTATTGCATCTGCTACATTAAAAATACATAAAAATTAATTTTATGCACAAGCAAATTATTTTATACAACAGCATACTCAATATTAAAAATGCACAGCTTTTGAAACATTTCATTCTAGATTACACATATATTATAATATATTTTATGACAATTTAGAACAACATATTTATCAAGAATTTCAGAAAACAATCACTTCTGACATGCATGCAAAAAAAATCTGCTTTTAAATGAATTTTTTCCATGGGAAAATAATGGTTTGTCTCTATCCTTCAAAGACAATAAAAATAAGGAATCAATAATGTAATATGCAGATAAGGTTATATGAAAACGTGAATATCATAATGTAAATGCAATATTATAAGTAAAAAATAAGTTCAAACGTAAACAAAATGAAGTAAAAAATACATAAAAATGGTGCAATGCAACACTTGAAAATAGCCTTCAACATTCTGTATTCGTAAGGAACTGTGAAAAGTTGATATTGTTTTTGGAGTTTGACTGCTTTGAAAAAAAAAATGAAAAATTTTCACATTTATTCTTTGGGGTTAAATAAAAAATGTTTTCGAATAACCACTGAATAATTATTATATCTATATATTGATAGAAGATAAGCATCAACAAAATCCTGCAATTTCAAAATTTTAATATCTTTTGAACTTTCTAACTTGAAATATCCTATATGCAGGGGTGGTGCCAGCGGGGTGACCGGGGGGCCCTGGCCCCCCCGTCGGGGCAAAGAATATATTTTGTCGGGGAAATTTTCTTCCAGAAGAAATTTTTGCAATTATTCCTGCTATTGGCAACTTTTCTTTATTTCGCTAGAGACGTTATAAGATTTAATGATGCAAACGGATAGATGAGCCCTAGACGCTTCTGCTCATGGGCGAAAATGACCTGTCGATTCAGAGAATAGGGATATCGGTCTTTCGGAATGAGACCCACGGTCAGTTTCCCAATCCACTCGCATCGTAGGGGGTTTATTGCCAGTCGGAATTCGACCGGATACACCTTTTTCATAACTCATATTTTTGTCCTATCTTGAATAGTGACGGGTGATAACGCGGAGAAGATTCGGGGAATTATCTTGGCGTTCTGACAACTGGGGGTCGAATTCTCCGAGCATTAACTAAATTCTGTTTGCAGTGTAAAGCCAGCCTCTGGAGTCTTTGCGTTGAAGAAAGAGAATTGTCTGTCACAAAAGCGATATGTCAGGAAAACAGAACACTGGCGGTGCTAAATGTAAGCGATACAAAGTACAGTGTAGTTTATGTAATGATATATTTGACTGTGATTATGTTAAAAAGCATACCGTCTCAAAACATCCGGAGCTTCAAAAACAAAGCCGTTTGGCACCTGTGATATTGCCAGGAGAGTTAAAAAGAAAAAATCCATGGACTGCTTGTTCTTCGAAATCAAAACGAACTGATTTCTGCGCTGATTTTTGCGATTCAAGCAGATCATCTGTTGAGAGTGAAAATGTAAATATTGACAATGATGAAAATTATGATGGTGATACTGATGACTGTGATGATGATTACGTTGATGATGACATGGAATTAGAAAATATCCTAGGAACTAAGACTGATGTCAATTTCACAAATGCTACAAACAATGCATGTATATCAATCCCTTCCGGTCCAGAAGATATCTCACGCTCACGGAACTGCAAACCAGTTCAACCGATATTAGAACGCTTCCCAAAACACAAAGATGGAGATAGATTTCGTTCTTTTAACAGCAAACTATATCATTTCAAGTGGTTAGAATATTCCGTTTCCCAAGACTCTGTTTTCTGCTACTATTGTCGTCATTTTTCAGAAAATGGTAGCATTTCAGATTATAAATGTGATACCTTTATAGTTACAGGATACAGACAGTGGAAAAAATGCTACGGTAAAAGTGAAAAAGAGAATCGTCTTTTGAAGCACCAATTGAGCTTTTCTCACTGTAAAGCAGTAGCAAATTATGAAGCATACAACTCAATCCTCGAAAAGGGCTCCGTTATTTCGCAAATAAGTAAGGAGCATGCAATGCTAATTAAAGAAAATCGACACTACTTGGTTACATTATACGAAATCTTATTAACAATAGCTCAGCAAAAGATTGGTGTTAGAGAAAGTGGCTCACTGTTTCGTGCATCTGCCATAGATATCGAAAGTGAAAGTATTGATTACGGACCGCATAGTGGTAACTTTTTATCTCTTCTGGCCTTAGTAGGAAATCACGACGAAGTTATTGCTCGAAGAATTAGACACGGACCTGGAAACGCAAAATACACACACCATTCTGTGCAAAATGCCCTGCTAGATATTATGGCTGATAAAGTAAAAAATAAAATATTTGAAGAGATGCAGGCAGCTGAATATTTTGCTATTTTTGCTGACGAGACAAAAGATTTAAGCAAGAAAGAACAGCTATCTATAGCTGTGCGTTATCTCTACGATGGAAACATTCATGAAGAATTTTTATGCATTGAAGAATTAGAAACATTGGACGCCGAAGGTCTGTCATCAAAAATTATAAATGTTATGAAAGATTGAGTAAATTTTCAGAATTGTATCGGACAGGCTTATGATGGTGCCTCTGTAGTATCCGGCAAGCATGCAGGAGTTAATGCGATAATAAAAGACCGTGTGGCTCCACTAGCAAATTATATCCATTGCTTTAATCATAGACTTAACTTGGTTCTAGTTGACGTTGCTACGTCAATTCAATGCGTAAGGGATTGCTTATCATTATTGCAAAAACTTTATGTATTTGTAAGTTGCAGTAACATACACACCAAATGGATCAAAATGCAAACTGACAGAGGTTTAATAGTCATGGAATTAAAACAAATCTCAAATACTCGGTGGGCATGTCAAGCATCAATGCTACGGACTGTTTGTAAAAGATTTATGCTTTTGTATGAACTGTTGTCAGATGTGATTGAAAATGACAGCAACTCTGACAGGGTCATAGAAGCTCGGGGACTACTTTATCAATTTTCCCCAGATTTCATTAAAACGTTGTTCGCACTGCGACATATTTTTGAGTTCACAAAGAATACCTCTGATCTTCTCCAGAGCCCAGAATTAGACTATTCTGATGCTCTGGAACTTTTAGAAGTTCTTCAAGAAAGACTAAATGATTGTAGAACGGATACTACCATGCAAAATCTTTGGAGCCAAGCTGCCAACGTCTGTCACGATTTAGGAATGCATGATTTGGAAGAAAGCTGCGATATGCAGAGAGAAACCGAGAGACGCCCACAGCGTGCGAAACAATTTCCAAGCTATCTGAAAAATTTTATAGTGGATTGTCCTGTGCAAAGGGAGAAACTCCAGAACAGAGGAGATTTCAGAAGGTATGTTATTTATATATTCCCATAATTTTATTCAATGTTTATATATACAGCGCCGTCTTATACAAAGAACTAATTGAGCTGTAGCCCAGGGGATAAAACAAACATGTATAGCCAAAGGCGCTTAAAAATTCACTACAACGGTTTAATTTTGATTTTGAATAAACTGTTTATTTAATAATAGTTTTAAATATTTAAAAAGTAAAAATATTCTTAGGGCTAGTAACTAGACAGCTATCGCATTTCAAAAAATATTCATATAAAGAAAATCAGTGAAAAAATACTAAATTTTGAGTGTATATATATATGTATATTTTGTATTTAAATATATATGAATGTAAGCTCTCACACAAAATCCTATTTTGAAAAGGTGGTGATTTTTGAGATTATAAGGCATTAAACAGAGAACAGGTGACTTTTCCCCCTCAATTATTTTATTAGGTAGGTATTTACTTTAAGCCCAAGACATTCAAATTCGTAGTTACGGTTCTGATAGGGCGCCAAATCACTCTAGCCCAGGGCTCTAAATTTTTTAAGACGGCCCTGTGCGTGTATATAATTTACATCTATTTAAAACAAAAGCAAGGAGACTAATACCAATTTATGATTTTGTTTCAGGGAAATGTTTTCAGTCATTGATAGGCTCAAAAAGGAAATTGAACGACGTTTTTTCAATGATAATAAAATTATAATGTTGGGCATTAAAGCTTTGGTACCAGAGTCAACAACATTTTTGAAGACAGAAGATATCGTTGCTTTTGGTCGATTGTACCGCAGCAAATCACAAGATCTGAAAATAGAACTGGAGAATATGCGTCGTGTTTTTGCAAGGAAGCCAGATGCATCTAAGCCGAAAACATTATTACAACTGCAGCAGTACATTTCCCGAGTTGCTGACGCATTTTACGAAATAAATAGATTGATAAAAATTGCATGCACTCTACCAGTGTCAACATGTGCGTGCGAAAGAAGTTTTAGCACATTGCGAATTGTAAAAAATTATATGCGCACGACCATGGTTCAGAATAGGCTTCAAAGCCTCATGATCTTAGGAGTGCATAGTAGCAGGTCAAGGAAATTAGATTTGCATAATATAGTAGAAAAGTTTGATACATTGTATCCAAAAAGCCGAATTCAGCTGCACTGATGTCATTAAAACCTACTATCACTATGAGCTGATTTATCATATTTTAGAATAAAATCTAACAATTTTGTGGTTATGTCTGTTTTGTTGTATCATATTTATTTATTATGATTTAAAAGTCTTATTTTTTTCTTTTGTAATGTGAAATGTACCATTGGATGTTTGGGAATGGACGCAAAACTGCGCTAAATATTTAAATTAAAAGCTTTTTTCACGGTTTAATTTATCCACATGCTCTAATATGCTTACACGCAAAACACATGCAATGAATGTAGAAAGAAAAATGTTAAAATTTTGTTTTAAAAAGTGTCATATACAATAACGCATGTTATCGTAATTGAATTCAAATATTTATAATTTGACCGTCGTATCCTATTTCTTTGTTTTGTTTGAGCTGAGTTAAATTTAAAATAGCTCTAATAAAGGAAACCCTTAAAATTAGGTGATTTGAGGCTATTTTCAGCGGTGGTGAGTAATTATTTCCTTTGAAATCTGTATAAACAGATTAATAATCTAAATACATAAAAAAATCTCTACAGATATTGACAATATTTTTCTATCCCGTTTTTGCAGCGGGTTATTCAAATAGTAGGTAACTAAAAATCTGAAGAAAATTTGAGAAGGTTATAATTAGGCCCTTCTTTCCCCCTATACAACAGGTCGTGCCCCGCCGTCGGGCAGACCGTGCCCCCCCGTCGGGCGGACTCTACCGCCACTCCTGCCTATATGGAAAAGAGTGCTGCTCATAAATGTATGACAAACAAATTTTGTACAAGTACCTTTCCTTAAAATTATTATGATTTTCTCAAAAACTGGTTCATCATTATGAAATCCAGAGACAAGGCACATTCTTGATTTGTAAATCATACCATTTAATTCTATTTTTTTAATGAATAAAATTCCTCATAGTCTGAAAGTAATCGTGTGATCTCTGTTGAATAATTGTTTATATCTATGATTTTTCCACTTATCACCGAATCCTTTTTCCCCTATAGGTCGTAAAGATTCCAAATTATAATAGCATTGTAGCTGTTGATGCCTTTAGGCCAACGAGTATGGCAAATTTAGATGATTTTTAATGCTTTGGGCAACATGTTTAAAGTATAAATGCTTTGACTCAAAGCGCATTGACTAGGAACAAGTTAGTGGGCCAAATGCAAGAATAAGTCGTGGATAATGTACAAGAAAATGAAATTTAGGTGTAAGTTTAACAGAAGGAAATATCTCTTTCAGAAGATTGTGATGATCATGAATCAAGTGTGACAAATAAGACACATAAGATAAATTGATTTTTAGTGCAAGAACAATATCTACTATTTCTTTTAATGTTAATAGAAGACACCATGCATATTCAGAATCTGGAAAACGTTGACGAATAAATAATGGCAGAAATATCAACAGGCACCACGTACGGGTAGCAATAATTTTAATACTCTTCTGAAAAGGCTCTGGAATTATGGTTGGTTTGTTAGCAGCACCATGAAATCCAAATTTTGAATGCTTGATCTTGCAATTCAATTGTGATAGGGTTATATACTTCTTAACTATAAAATAATTTCTAATCAACCCCTATTCAAATGGAACAACACCTTCTAGTAAATAGTGCATTGCATCTGGCGGTAGCATGTTACTGTAATGAAAATATTTTAAACAGTTAAAAGGAAACCATAAACAGATGTATACTTTGAATCCATGTTTACTAGCGACAGATGGTGCTTATACAATTGTTTTGTACGCTGTGCAAATTTAGATTCTGTAATATTAGCCTGCATATTGCTCTTTGTTGCTATGCAAAAGCGTCAACAACGTACATCTGTACTAAAATTAGTAACATAGCCACTTATTTGATGAGCAGCTAAATTCTCACCTATTATAGAAACAATTCCATCTTTAACATTATGAGGTATTCCTGAAATAATTATTCCATCGGTTAATAACGTTAGGTCTTTTATCAGAGGTTGGAGAACTGCTTTAAAGTCGAAATATTTTATATCTGAGTATCTGCACAAAATAGCTAACTGCATATCTTTCACTGAAGAACGATACTTAGATGGAATGTTTCCTAGTGTAAAATAAAATGCACCTAGCTTGTGTTTTACTTGATTACCTCTTAATGGGTTAAAAACCATAAATTCATCAAAATATAGCAAAATTTGTATATTTGGAAAAGTCTGAAACAAAGGGTTGTTCTTAAAACTGGTTCCATCATGAATATCTGACAAAATATTTACATTTTTACTTTCCTATGTAGACATTATACAATCTAAAACTTCATTATTTTTGCAAAATACTTGAATCGTTTTTATAATAGGTACATACTGGTAGTTTGAAACTTGAGTTTTTGAGTTTAACATATACTTCACGGGTTCAACCAAACCAAAGTTCTCCTTCAGAAATTTTTTCTGAACATATTGTTATTTCATAACATTAAAAGTGGAATTAAAATTACTCGCTGCAGTATTATTTAAAACCAAGTTTAGAATATTCTCATTTACATTGTTTTCTTTAAGAGTTTCTACTACAGTCTGTTTAGTTAATGAAACGGTATCTGTTTGGAATTCATTTACTGCATTTATTAATTCACAATTGGTAGAGTTGGGCAGCAATAATTTTTCTTGCATTTTCAAAATAAATAATACAACATTTCTATCGTAGTCTGGGATCAATATTGAATTCTCCCTGAAATTTTCAACATGATTGGGAACCGAATGAGACAATTGTGCCCGATTTCTGTTTTTGACAGGTGTTAAGATCTCAGACTTAAAATCATTTAACACATAGCAAGAGTGATACCTTGACAAATGTGACTTAAAAGAAGAATAAACTGTATATTTCAGTTGAGAATTCTTTAGAGGGCAGAAAATAATATCATAACATAGACTTACTTTATGCAAATTAGAAATGCAGGGAGGGGGCGAGATTAAAAACAACAATGCTGAAATATTAAAACAAAATCCAAGCTAAATTTAAATGGCAAATAGGTCTCGTGATTGCTGCATGCGCGCAAAAGTCAGATGATGCTATTTTATTCATTTTTCTACTGATTATCGTATAATAACTGTTAAATTGTCCATAAATCTCTCCATTAATTGATAATTTCTTAATATTTAAGTCTACCCAACTAATCCTAAAGTTCTTAATACAAATAATTTTATAATTTTAATATTTAACAATTTTGGCCAACTTTTTCGTATATTTCACCACTGTGAGACGATACAAAACTTTTTATACATCAGCCCCCACCCCCGACCCAAATACTGGATTCGCCACTGACGACGATATATTCTTTTGATAAATATATTCTTCGAACAGTTTATAAAACAAAATTGCCCAACACTTATTTCTCCGATACACAGTCACTAAAAATTATATTATTTTATTTATTATTTTCATTAAAAAAAATGTCAAGACCGTTCATTGTTTGCCTGTTATTAAACAGCGAAGACAACTACATCGGCGATAATTCTACTGTCACTTTTTCGCGCAAAATGAGTTATGATAGGAAATAATGCTATGCAAATGACTCGGTGTTTCCACGTGATTACAACCAATGACAAAAAATAGCGGCTAAGTGGTCAGAAAATAGAGCACGAATGCTGGCGATAACCTTGCTTTCCGAGCACTTTCCTTTTTCCTCCCACCCTTGTTCAGAATGTAACAAAAACATTTTTTATTATTACAACACAGCGTTTTATCTCTATTTTAAATTGAGATAAAATGCCAGCTGCCGTACGATTCATTCAATATAATGAAGCGGCAAATCATTGTGTTTGTCACACGGGGAAAGGATGTTTCAAAGATGAAATTGACAACTGTGTTTGTACAAATGCAAAAAACTGCTGAGAGTAAAAAAAAAAAGAGTGGAAATACCGCTTTTTAAGTATTAGTCATGGATAAGTTGAAATAAATCTTTTATATACTTATTCCTCGTTGATAAAGTAGATTCCAAGGTTAAAATTTCTTTCCTTGTCAGAACACGCAGAATGAAAATGATAAACTAATTTTTATACAAATAATTAATTTTTTGAATCTTTCATAATTTTATAGATTATTAATATATAAATTTATAAAATTTATGGATTATCAATGTATAATTTATAAAATTTATGGAACCTTCAATTTTAGATTACGTTTCTGACACAATTCAACATAGAAATTTCCACTTCTAAGATTTTTTTTAATGTTGCATACATTTTAGTTCATCATTACCTGGAAAAATCCTTCTCATTTCTACGTTTTAAGAATTTTTTATAATTCAGGGTAATTAGAATAAAAAAGTCTCTGTTCAGCATACTGCAGAGAAAAAACTATGTTCAAGAGAACACGAAATGCATTTCGAAACATGGAGAAAAGAATGGCCAATGAGTACTTCTTACCTTAAAACTCATTTTCTCATGTATTAATTAAACCTGTAGCCGTTTGGGGGGCCATAATTTAATTCCTGATGGGGATAACAGTAGACGTTCAAAGAAAGGGTATTGATTCATTTAAACAATTTTAATCAAACACCAAAGGACACAACATAAAGGGACAAACAATTAAGGACAAAACACTTCAGGACATATAAAATATACAATCATCGGGGCAGAACACTATGTTTAATCGTCGACTCCAGAACATGGACTGGCCGTTTCCTCCAACGGCCGCTAGGTGGCGAGCTCTGAAAACAGTGTGGTTACAAACTGGAATTTCGGTGTTGATGATAAGTGTTTGTAATTATTGCTCTCTTATATCTCTTGTTCCTGTTGTAAAAACTACAACAATCTATCACACTAGTGTCGTCTAAGTATAACTACAGGAATGTGATCGCCTGTCCATGTTCTAGTGTTCCTTAAACATCGATAGTTCAACTATCGATAGTGAAGACGATAGTTTTCCTTAAATATCGATAGTTTCAAAACTATCGATAGTATCGATTGTTTTCTCCCGGGCAATACTATCGATAGGCGCATTTTCAGTCGATAGTTTAGAAACTATCGATAGTTCCAGCAGATAGTTTTAAAACTATCGACTAAAAATGCGTCTATCGATAGTATTGCCCGGGGGAAAACTATCGATACTATCGACTTGGCTTCGATAGTGTCGATAATCTATCGATGTTTAAGAAACACTACCTTATTCAAAGCTATTCTTAAATTGTATTCGTCCAGAATTTGTTGTGTTCGTGAGTATATATGCTGCAAGATGTTACTGTTAATACCCGGATGCAGCCAATGCTCACCGCTCATGTGACTCCAAGTATGTGTATCGGGCGGCTGCGAGTCTAACTTCTCACCAGATCACGAAGTCCCGTAGCCGAACTGTGATGTGCTCGTATTACTGTCTTGATGTTTTTGTCCTGTGTCTGTGTTGAATTAATGTTTGTTTGATAATCCCTGGTCTTATTCTTCCACCTGCGCCTCTGCCCCACTCAGTTAACCTAACAGTTAATGTAAAAAATTGTTGTGTTACTGTCCTGCTTTGAGAAACAAAAACCCTCCGCGATTTTGAGCATGCGCCATAGCTTTTATTTCACCAAAATAGGGGTGAGATGAAAAATGGAGGAGGAGAAGATGTTAATTTTTTTACTAAGCGATAAATATAAACATTACACAAGTTTTATAATACAACAAAATACAATAAAGCACCGTTTAAACGTCTTTCAAGGGACTGACTTAAACCGACGTATAAATGAAAAAGATATATAATCGAAATTTCACTAAACAACTTTGATTATTACAAATTTAATGCTGCCGATGCAAATTCATTTAAAAGAATTAATTTTAAAGTTTATTAAAAGGTATCCGAACACGTTGAAAAGTCGATTTTCGACCAAAATTCCCATTTTTTAATTTTTGATGTTTTTGATAGTTCATTCATTTACCTTTCTATAATATATTTACTTTTGTCGGTACGTTAATTAGAAGATGAGATTTTAATTGTTTTATAAAAAACCGAAAACCGGAAGTGGGCGTTTAATTAACCGAAAGTTGTCATTTAAAGGGACAGAAACCTGTCAAAAATTCTTTTAAACTGCATTTTTTCAAGTTAATATGATGTCAGTATATTTTTAGGAAATTTTTTAAAGTTTAGATACTTAATTTGAGCACGTGGAAAACTAAAATTTTATTTTTCTCAAAATTAGATTTTATGCATATTTTTCACACTTCAAACATGATAACTCAAGATATTATCATTCGATTGTTCTGAAATTTTGTGAACATTTTCTTCAAATGTTTCACTAGTGAATGTACTAGAATAATGTATATTGTAACAATAGTTTTTTAATTATGGTCTTTTATTTGAAAAATGACATAGAAAATTTGCTGAAAATCTTATAATGATTGTTCGATTAGCTCTAAAATTTTTATATATCCAAAGAATGTTAAGATTCTAGTACAAGAACTAGTCCATAGTATGTAGTTTATTTTAATATTAGTTTTATTTGAATTAATACAAAAGCTTGACCTCTAGCATGTTTAAAGTTTTTGAAAATTTTCTCTAAAAAGCAGCAGAAATTCAAGATTTTTGTAAATTTCTAATAATTTATACTCAAAAATCATACTCTAATATTAATCTTTATTAAATGCGAATCTAAAAAAACATATTTTGGTGTTTCTATTTCAAAATTTAAAAAAAAAGTGCTCCGAATGTGTTCGGATACCTAAGATAGTACTAGCATAATACTACATAGTATAGAAATCAATAATTAAGTTTTAAAATTAAGCATTAATCACGAAAGTGAGAAAAATCGGTACTTACGTATTAACGCCATCGAGGCTACAGATTGGCGGTAATGCGCCAATAAAGAGCAACCTTGTTTACAAAAACCGCCAAATTGGCGTTAATACGTAAGTACAAAAACCGCCAAATTGGCGGCACTTAAAAACCGCCAAATTGGCGTTAATACGTAAGTACAAAAACTGCCAAATCTGTAGCTTCGGTGGTGTTAATACGTAAGTATCGAAAAATCATACCCTTATTGCATATCTTGAGTGCTAATTATTCACATCTTTCACAATTTACGAGCATGCAGGTTGGCATTTAATTAAGAAAATCTTCAACCGTCGTCTGACGTGTTGATTGTCTATGAGTAGTAAGGACATCATTATGAATCGAATTACGTTCATTGACTGTTTTTCATTATTCTTTTGACGAAAGAAATAACTTCGAAGTTTTTCAATGGAGTGCAAGGAGTCTTTAAAGAAAGGAGGAATTACTTCTTGATCGCCACTTAAATTAGCACCAGACAATTTGTCTATCAATTCATCAATTGTGAATAATTCCGAAGTAGTGATATCTTTATCACAGTTCCTATACTAGAATGGAGGAAATTTTCATGTTTTAGAACAGGGGAAAACGAGTTATAACCGAAGCTTCCAAAGTTCTTTATCATTACAATGAATTTGGATGAATCGGGACCAGTGGCGAATCCAGGATTCGGGTAGGGGGGGGGGAGGTCATAAACATTTTGTATCGTAGTGACGAATGTCAAACTTCATGGCTTATGTAAACCAAAACACTTTAACTTTACAGACTTTCTCACCTGACAATAAGAATCATAAAGAACACTACAATACTTTCGATAATTTAATAAAAAATACAATGAAATAACTAGCCAAAAAAATGTTTCCGACCGCATTAACGCTACAAGTACAAGCGGAATGACTAGAAAAGAAGGAAAATTTTCGAGCCTGTCAAGCCAGAAAGCAATGCTGTCACGATCTTATTATTTTTTTAACGAAAATTAGGAACAAACAGTTGTAGTGAGTTTAAATAAAATCAAGAAATTGGGTTCAGCTCTGGGGGGGGGGCTGCAGCCCGATAGCCCCCTAGATTCGCCAATGATCGTTACTGTGGTGAAAAGACGTATAAATGTAAACGACGTACAAACGAGAAACACATAAACGGTGCCTTACTGTAGTAAGAATCAAAAAGAAAATGAATATGATCATCGGGAAAATTGCAATAAACATTGTTTGTTGCAATAAACAAAATGTTTCTTTTATTAACGATATTTTCTTTTTCAATTTATTTGGGTCCTCCTTTCCATTGTAAAAAAGTTGGCCACCTTATTATTCCATTTTTTCCACTTGCCGAAATCCGATATCAATATGCAACACGTCTTTGACTGATTCAGTACATGATATGAATGAATGATGTTCATACGAACAGGAAGTCTTACTACTGTTCAGCAACGGATTCTGAGACCGGAAAGGCGTGTCAGGTAATGAGTCATATGAGCGCATATCCGGAGTTCTTTGTTAGATCACGCTCACTAAAATGTAAACATCACACTTCCATTCTTCACTTTCCCCCTATTTTGATGAAAAAAGCTCCGCCCGGCGCATGCGCAAAAGCGCGGAAGGTTTCCGAATCCGTTGCTAAACAATAATGAGTATTCATCTATCTTCCGCTTCAGTTTATTCATGAAACTTTTTTTTGTACCATTCTCTTCCCCTGCTCGGAAATGCATACCACCAACGGCTGGCGTTCTGATACATGTCCACTAGATTTTTCTCAATACCTCTCTAAATAGGAATACTTTAACTTTCCAGTATATTGGAAACCGTACGAAACAAAAATCCTTCATTTCAAAGTCAGAATCAATTACGAATTTTTATCCATAGGGATGGCTGATATGCTTCCGTTCGTATCTTTACATGTAAGCAATTATTACTTCAAATGAAGCGGTGGAAAGAACAGTGAAAGTTTAAATTTCACCTTTTTACTTTCTCGTATACCAAGTATACAAAGAGAAAGTATTGTAATCGTCAAAAAATTCGAACTCGAGATTTTGACGAATCTCCACGTTTTACCATAACTCAAAAACTTGAATAGCTGTATGGATAAAATTTGGTACACAGTTTTATCGTCATGAATGTAGGTCCGTATAAAATTTTGGGCCAAATCCGTCAACGGGCTGACTGTCTGTCGGTCTGTATAATAGCATACTTGTTCAACTCCATGCGCATGCGTAAATGCCTGTGCAAAGAAGGGATTCTCCGTAAACTTGGCAGTTTGGCAAAAACCAATTCTGGCGGCGAGATTTTGTAAGGAAGCAAACATTTAGGGCGTCTCGTTTTACTTTCGTATTGGAAGCAATCTCTGCGCATGCGCAAGCTATTCTCCTGTTTTCTTCTTCGCACGCGGAACTTGCAATGCTAGAGTTTGATAAAAAAAATAAATATTGCGAAGTTTTAATACATACGTATCTTTTTGAATATGATTCTTCACCTCAATATTTTACTATCACTATAATCAACAATGAAAAACCGTCTGATAGTCATTGCATTCTGGGTTACAGTTGGTTCGAACTTTTTATCAACGCAGGGGGAAGGGAAATGACAAATGTTTGAAAAGTATGCGAGAAAGTTTAGGGGAGGCCACTCCCGCTGGTTTATGAAGCGGTTCGACTAATGTAGATCTAACTGTTGTCTAAGCATTGTAGTCCTGTAACGAAAGAAAAATAGAAAAAAAACGGTGTAGTTTTGAAATTTGGCACAGTTGTTGGAGGTAATGTTCTAAACGACATACTAAAAGTCTCCGTCGGTGGGGGGTACGCGAGGGTTACAGGGGGTTTAAAGGGGGCGTTTTCAGTTTTTCTTAAATATCTCGAAAATGAGTTCTAGCGAAAAACTTTTAGTTATAAAATTAAACTACATAAAATTTCCTACAAAAAAAGTCCTTCATTTTTTTGTAGCACCAATAGTTTAGAAGATACAGGGGGATTTAAAAGTGAATATTTCTTAAATTCCTTATTGAAATGGCACAATCAATTAAAAGTGCTGAATCAACAACCCTCAGAAAAACCTCATACCTATATCTATACTTATAAAAGGCAATGTTTGTGTGCGTGTATGTGTGTGTGTGTCTGCGATGTCCAGACGAATCTATTGCACTTGCAGCCATGAAATTTGGCACACAGGTAGTCCTAATGGTGACTGAATGCACCTCGAAGCCGGAACTTTAAAATTTAATCTAGAAATTTTTTTATTTAATATTTTGTGTTGTTTTGGTGATTTTTCGCACTCATTTCTCAATAGTATGGCTTCAAATAATTGTACGAAAAAAACAGTTACACCATCGGAAAGAATAAACAATTACCGTTCTAATGAAGTTTTTTCTTACGTCTAACGTAATTTACTGAATTTTGAGAAATATTTGAAAAATAGTCACTTTTATGGTAATTTTTAATAAAAATTTCTTCAAATTATCGCATCTGACGTTCTAACATCTCTATAATTTTCATTTTTTTTCAGCTCGTAACTGGAACGTTTCTGTCGAATTTAAAACAAGAACGGTTAAAATATCTTTTTTTCGTTTTTTTTATTAATTTTTCCCTGATCAGTTCAAACAATTTTTTTGGTAGCGAGATTTAACAGCGAGAGTTTCTCCGGACGAGTGACCTTCCTCGCGGAAGGTGACGTCATATGCTTTCATTCCCAACATGCATTTCTACAATTCGATGTGTATCCTTTGTTTTGATTTTGTTTTCAAAACTTTTTCGTGTCTTTGGTGGGCATTCTCTTTTCCCATTTTGTTGAAGTCCTGATTCCACGGGTAACTCCCTGCGCGTACTGCTAGTAATAAATATACAAGGGTAGTATTGTATGTGTAGGACCGGGGATGGGGGCTGACGAACCTACTTGATGAACAGTCGTGTTTCTTTCCTCCCCTCACATCCGTTCCCCTTCACAAGTCTCCTACTACTCGTAGTCCAGTCAACGAATTGCAAATTTAAAAAAAGTTGTAGTTTTCAAATTTGGCACAGTTATTGGGAAGATTGCCTTAAACGATATACTATAATTCCTCGCCGGGAGTTCAAAGGAGGCAGTGGGGAATCCAGGATTTGGGTCTGGGAGGGGTTGAGGTCATACAAATTTTGTATCGTCGTGACGAATGTCAAAATGCAGTCCAAAACATTTTAACTTCACAGACTTTACTCACCTGACAATAAGAATCATAACGAACACTAAAATACCTTCGATAATTCAATAAAAAATACAATTAAATAACTAGCCAAAAAATGTTTTGGACCGCGTCAACGCTACAAGTACAAATGGAATGACTAGAAAAGTAGGAAAATTTTCGAGCCTGAGTCCTTGGAAGGTTTAATTTGACATGATTTTACAATTGTTCTGGCGCAGTATGGTCAACTTCATGGCTCTTGCGCCAAAAAACCCAACACAACCAACCAACCAACCTTGGAAGGATGTTTCTTATTGCAAAATATGTATAATAAATTTCGCTTACCTGTGTTATTCCTAATATTTGTGCTTACCAATGTAGCAGCGATAGGATAATTATCCAATTTGTTTTCAGTTTCCTTTTTCTTTTGATTGGCCAGTTCGCGCAAGTTCAACCATCTTCAACTTGAGACACGTCCTTCATATTTCTGCTTCTCTCCCAAGCCACTAATATTTCTTCTGGAAGACAGGATTCCACTAAAAAGGACGTAAAAAATCACCGTACTTTTCTTGGGTACGTCCTCGGCACTCCAGAGCTCGTATTTTCGCCTCTAATTCGTCATACAAGCCGGGAGATCGGTTTCCGTGCTACCGGAGGTCGCGTTCTTCATGACCATTGATAGTAAATTTCTAACGTATATCTGTACTAGCAAGTCATCACGACCAAATCTCTCTTTTAACTGAGCA
This sequence comes from Araneus ventricosus, assembly GCA_013235015.1. Taxonomy (NCBI): domain Eukaryota; kingdom Metazoa; phylum Arthropoda; class Arachnida; order Araneae; family Araneidae; genus Araneus; species Araneus ventricosus. Next base: position 2,168,548 of record BGPR01000049.1, on the reverse strand, counting down.
ATTGCCTTTGGATAGTTCTCGGCTGTAGCCGGGAAGCTTAAAACCACAGCCTGCAGGAGATACTGCATTTTATCCTCATTGGGAATACTTGTATCCTCATGAATTTTTCTAAACTGACTCCAGAAGGATAAATATTCCTTTGCATCTCCGGTAAACTTTTTCAGCTCGATCTTTGGAAGTTTGAATTTTCTCTTTTCAGAGAATTCTTTTGTTTCTGTCTCTTTCATAGACAGTCGCTGAATTTGCGCACACAGTTCGGAGAATCTGTCTCTGTAATTTTCGGCCGACAAGAAGTCTTCTTCATACGCCCTTTCGGCGTCTTTATCTTTCAAAATGAGATTTGCAATCTCCGTTTGACATTTTTCTAAACGAGTAAATTTATCTTCAATTTGGGCCTTCCAAATCGAAAGTTGGTTCACATTTGTAGCTTCTTTTATAAGTTCATCCTCAATACTTTTCGCGCAAATCGTATACGAAGTACGAAGCGCTTTCGTTGTGTTTTTAACTGTGTCACATCCATTTTCTTTCAGGCTCAAAATATCAACTGAAAACCAAAACCGCGTCCCACGTTCGGGCGCCAGAAATTATGTAGCGTAACTCTCTACTACACAATAATTCAAATACAAAAGTAGGGCTGACATCTGGTCTCATGTCTGGTTTTGGCTGAAATGATCGACAAATACTGAATAGTCAAGGATGTGACACATAAAAGACATTTAATTACTGACAAACACAACACAAAACGTTACATTGAGAAGTTAAAAGGTACATCGGCATCTGCAAAGTGAAAACAGAATAACAACAGCTGACGTCAGATCAGGTTGGCTCTGATTGGTTGGTGAGGAGATGCCATTCGCAACACATTTATTCTTTTTTGAATGTTGAAGAGGACCTTCAAACGAGAAATTTCTGTAAGCGACCTATTGATCTCTTTTTCCTGTTTCTTGTAAAATTAAGAACTGGAATTTCAAATGAATTTTTATCTGTTTTGTTTGAAATTTCTGATTTGACTGTTTCAAGATATTTTACTTTCGTAACGACAGTTCTTTACGAAAAACTTAAACTGTTACATATAATTCCCTCGAAATCAAAAGTTGTCGAGGCAGTTCTATTCTGAAAACAGAGACTGTAGAGTCATTGTTGACTGTACTAAGTTTCCAATACAGAAACCTAACAGTCCAGCAGAACAGCAAATGACTTTCAGTTTCTACAAAAACACAAATACTTTAAAAGGTATGATAGGCATTATGCCGTCAGGGACCATCAGCTTCATTTTGCAGTTATATTGTGGTAGTATATCGGATAAAGAGCTCTTTACTGAAAGCCAACAAATGGATCTGTTAGAACCAAATGACGTTGTGATGGCAGATAAAGGTTTTCAGATTGAACAAGAGTTGCAAAAAATAAATTGTAAATTGAAATGCCCTAAATTTTTAAAGGATTGTGTACAGTTTGATGCATCTGATAGAAATGAAAACTGCAAGATATCAAATGTACGAGTAACAGTAGAAAGGGCTATATCCCGAATCAAAATATACAAATATTTTGAAGGACCTATCCCCTATACAAGTTTACACAATATAAATTCCATTTTTTTATTACTTGCATGTTGTGTAACTTCCATGACCCTTTAATTAATGTTAAATAGTTGTTTGCAAAAATGAATACTTTTATTGATCCCAATGAAAATTTCTATCAAAGATTTTTTTTCTGGATGATGTCATTTGTACTTATTTTTTTTGCTGGATAGTTTCTATTAATTGTTATTGTAATTATATGAAAAAGGTGCATTTAATTCTTAGATATTGCTATTTGATGATTAGTAGATTTGATTAATTTTTTTCTGTTTTCTTATCATTTATGGGGGAAATAATTTTTTCATTTAGTGTTTTTGTAAAGTGTGCTCAGTTTAATTTTGCCTTATTCAGTTTTATATGTTTTTGGTATTTAGTTAATTGATCTGAGTATTTTATTCGTATTTACTTATTCGTATTATGCATTATTATTCATTATTCGTATTTTACTTTTTTAAAATTAATTCTCTGTTTGGAGTCCTGATTCCTCATAGCTAGCATTTTTGTATGAGCAAACTTTAATTTTCTTTTTCTAAAGATTGTTCTCCAATATGGTTTAATATAATAATTTGAAATCTAATTTAGGTTAATGTGGAGTTTACGGTACCCACTTACTTCTTTGCGTACCGCAAACTCCACATTTACACCAATTTGTTTATTACAATTAGTAATTTCACAGTGTATTAATTTTATATGTAGTATTCTTTAGCAAACTGTCCTCGGCTTTTTCCCCCTTATTCCGATTTGTATTTTATTTATATTATTGTTTCATTCACTATTTATTATTATCATGATGTATCACATTTTTTCCCTTGGCATTTCGATAAATTTTCTAGCATATCAATTTAACCGACAGGAAGTGATTCTGAGTTCGAGAAATGCTGTGATGTTGATGATATTTTAGACAACAGAAAGTTAAAAATTTAATGATGATATTTATTAATGATTTTATAGCATTATTTAATGATGCTTATACCTGACTAAATGTTGAATGGTATTTTAAATTCAGCTAATCTGTAATCAATTATGTGAATTTTATATGGTATTCATCCCATTAGTATATGGGATATTTACTGCATTTCTTTTGAATAAACCTGATTTCAAAATCTTTATGTTCATTATACATGGCTAGAAAAATAATTTACCATTGATTTACTTTTAGAGTTCTTTCAATCATCCACCACTTGCTCATGTATTTTCAATTTTCACCTTTATAATAATTATATGTATTGTATTTTTACACTTTGAAGTATTATGCCTTTTGTGATAAATGTAAATAAAAATTATAAAAGTGTAATCTTGTTTATCTTCTTTAATGATTTCTATATAACAAATTATAATTCATACATTCAATTATTATTGACTTGCATTATATATATATAATATATGTGGGTCACCAGCCGCAGCCGAGTACCTGTGAGATGGCGCTGCCATCGCGAGTGACGTCAGAGAATGAAGCTGCCGAGAACAGTAAGAGACGAAGAGACGCGAAAACGACGTGGGTCTTTCCCTGACAAAGACAAAAGACGCCGATGTGCCATCCAAAAGCCTATTTAATGACGATTTACTTCCACTGTACATATCTTTATCTGTAAATATTGCTCAGTATATTAATGTAAACTTAATCCTGATAATATAACCATTTAAATTGATGAACTGTGTATTATTATTATGGAACCAATCACTCAGCCTGCCTGATGACCGCCTACAAAAGTGGTGCCCAGAAGTGAGATACGATCCTATACGAAGAACTTGACTTCAAATCTGTTGGATACGATCCTGTATTAAGATGATAATAAACTTGAATGAAAGACGAATTTAGAGTATACGTTTAACTGGATAGCGGTTGTGTCTAAAAATGCCGGATTATCGATGCCGCTACGTTTAGAATTACTGACGCAACGACGAAAACGGTGAGTCAAAATTTCTACTACTTTGAATTACGATGAAATTGATAGATATTCCCGAACTGAAGGCTGCAGTAGCATCCGAAAGAACATCGAAAATACGATGTTTGCTTAAACTTTTGTTCGATTTCGACTGAAACCGTCAAAACAGAAGCAGAATAAGAGAATTTTCTGGCTTTGACTTTCAGCCGAATGATAAAGATTTTAATGAAAAAGCTAAACTGATTGAAGAAAAGTTATCTCTAAATGAACTAATTACAATTAGCAATTTGCTATTGATAAATAACGAAGGTACTAAAAAAGAAATTGTTCTAAGAATGTTAACATATCTTTGCGATTTAGATATATTAAATCAGAACATTATTCGTGAAAATGATTCTGGATCGGATTCAGAAAATGAAAAGGAACAGAATCATAAAAGTTATGAAAATTTAAGTGGGGAATCAGTGCAGCTTCCAGTTCACAATGTTTATCAACCTAACATTAGTTTTAATGATATTGAAAGTATTATCATGCCATTTGATGGTGATTCTCATCAAAGAATTGAAAATTGGATCGAATTATTTGAAGATGTTGTAAATTTGTTTAATTTAAGTGATTTGCATAAACTTGTATTTGGTAAAAGATCTTTGAGAGGTAAAGCAAAATTATATATTCAAAGCGAAACTGGTGTTAATTCTTGGGAAAAGCTGAAAGATTTATTATTATCTGAATTTGGTTATTCTTGTAATTCTGCTGAACTGCATGAAATGTTAAGTAAACGTAAATTAAAAGACGATGAGTCATTAGAAGAGTATTTTTTGAAGATGAAACAATTGTGGACTCGTGGTAATTTTGAAGATACTGCTTTGATGCAATATGTTATAGATGGTATACCTGATTCTGTTTTTAGAAAAAGTATTTTATATGGTTGTCAAAATTTGTCAGAGTTTAAACAAAAACTTAGAGTTTATGAGAAAATGAGATCCAACTACGATAAAGCCAAACCAAATAAACCAAAGTTCGGAAACGAAACTAAAGATAGAATTAAAGCTCCGAGAATCGAAAATAAAGATAAATTCAAGGACACTAAATTAAATAACATTCGGTGCTTCAACTGTGGTGCTCTCGGACATAAATCAAGCTTATGTGAGAATAAAATTAAGGGAATCAAATGTTTCAAGTGTAATAAATTCGGGGATCATCTTGCTAAGGATTGCACGATTAAAAAAGAACATTCTAATGTTGCAGTCGATAAAACAACCTCTTACGAAAATTTCACAACAAAAATTATTCGAATAAACGATTTAAATATTGTTTCGCTTATTGATACCGGAAGACAAAAGACATTAATCAGGAAGAGTATTTTTGACAAAATAGGCAAAATATCCGAATTGGAACAATCTAACATCACAAACTTTCAGGCTTGGGGAATACATCAGTAAAACCTCTAGGGACATTTAAAACGAAAATCATAATAGATGATTTGGAATTTGAATCTGAAATATGTGTAGCAAGCGTTTCATCTCTTTCTTTCGATTTCATAGTTGGTTGTAATGTCATAAATCAGTGCACTTTGCAACAATGTTACATTGCTAGAATGGAATGTAAAATCCACATAGTAGAAGACTGTGTAGATGTTTTTCAGTGTTGCTAAGATTTAAGTCTTGAAAAAATTAAATTTTGTGCAGATCAGTGGATTTTACAGATGAAAAAGAAACAAAAGTAACGCCACAATTACAAGTTTTTTTCCACTGAAGATAAGTCGCAACAAAGTCTATAATCAGTGATGTAAAATACCTGGGTATTAATTTTCAAGGGTAAATACACAAAATGGGTATTTACCTGGATATTTATTTTTCAATTCACTCTATTCGTATAAAATACATATAATGGTCTGTAAATAGATACCCATATAAGTAATATAATTTAAGTTTAAATAATCAAAAAAAAAATTTAAGTAAATGAATAATTTTGTATTTGCTGCTTCGTAAAAAAAAAAAAAAAAAAAAAAGAGTTATTTTAGCTTTAAAAAAACTCTTTCTTAAACTAATTCTTTTACAAGGAATGTTGTATTTGGTTTTAAAATTATAAAAATCTGATAATGGAAACTAAACTGAAAGATGCAATGGGGTCAATTCACGGTCACGTAACAGTTCAAAAATGACCGCTCCAGACGAAAGTTAGAGCCTTCTGCGCATCTATTGAGAGTCTCTCCGTAACGTTAAGGACGTTGAAGTTTGCTTTCAGATTTGGCCCAGATGAGCAGTTGTTAAGAAATTTAATTGATTTTTTTAAAATTTTTATTTTAATAATGACTGATTTTTCTTCAAATTTTCTTCGGTAATATAATTTTATTTCTTAAATGACATATTTAATTAAGTTGTTTTCATTAGTTCTTAATGTTTCTAGATAATTAATTAATATTGTTTTCTGATTAGTTTGATATTGTTAACCTCGTTTTTTAAACTTTTTTTTGTTAACTATTGTTAATTGTGTTTTCGCGTGTATTTTAAATTTGACTAATTTGCATTGCACTAACGTTTTTTGAATTCCTAGTACATTTACCTATTTTTATTGAAATTATTTAAGAATTTTTTTCATTTTTAATTAGTTTGACTTCTAATTTATAATTAATAACTTCTGAATTTATTAATTAATATGTACAAGAGTGTTTTAGAAAACCCTTTATGCCTAGAATGCTTTGAACTTCAGCATATTTTAGAATATGCCGGAAATTCTTCCAATTCGACAAGGAATAATAGAGTTGTAACAAGAATGAAACAAGGCCTTCAATTGTATAATGACAAATTCCTCAGCGACTTGAGGTTTTTTATTCCTGAAGACGGCAAATTTACCATCACGGCTGATGTAAGAGCAACAGTGAGAAAAAGGGTGAAGTATCAGCCAGTTTCAAAAGTACAGACTGATTGTAAAGTGTGTAAATTCGGCTTTATTATTTAGATCTTATTGAAAATATAAAGGTTAAAAAAGTTTTTACTTTGTGTACTAAGAAGAAAAAAACAATTTTCCAACTTTTTACGGTATCAAAAAAGCATATTTTTGAAAAATTAATTTTCTATTATTTTGTATTTTTCAGTCTTTTACATATTGCATAATTAATTATTTTAAATGTTATGGAATGTTAAATTAGTTTTTTTCTAAATCAGCAATTATATGGAATGAAAATGTAACTAAAACAAATTGATTAATTAATATTAATGTCTTGAAAATATTAAAATAGTGTATTGCCATTAGTAGCCCATAACTGTACAAAATGTCATAAGAAGCAAGTCAAAAATTTAAAGAAAGTAAAAATCTTGCCTTTTGTCTTTGTATGAAATGTTTGCATTAAATTGAATTTTTATGCGTAAAACATACAAAAATTAATGTATTAATCCTAATCATGATTGGTTTACATCTAATTTAAACCTTTTATTTATGAATTACAGGTTTTACAAGCATAATGTACATGTGCTTTTGGAGCTGTTCCTGCATATTGAAAGCACGTGCTCACTCTTTTGCATGCCATATCCGATTATAGCAAGCAGAAGCTGTATGCAGCACCAGCTGCAAAATTACAAACATGGCACCAGCCAAAAGCAGTGAAGACAGTTCCACTGCCATGCCAAGAAGTGTTTGGGAAACCTTCAACATATGAAGGTCCTTCAAACACAGATTTCAACTGGGGAACTTTAAAAGATTTTAGCCTCCCAATTTTTGATGCTTGTATGGAATCAGTGGAGGCTAAATATAAATTAATAATTCATTTGCCAGCTGTTGTTTGCAGCAGTAACATTGGCATCAATGAGTTCCTAGATGATCTAACGCTGCGAAAAATGTTATTCATAAATACGCATTACAATAAAGACCTTCCTGAATTGCATGAAATAGAGAAAAAAACAGTAGAGCATAAGAGCTTGGAGTGGCAAAATGGGATAAGGATACGTCTGACTGGAAGCAACATCAAGGATATTGCTACAAGGGTAAAAGACTTTGAAAATTTGGCAGCTTCAATCAGACGTAAAAAAGATATGGATATCTCATTCATTCCAGCAGTTCATACAAAACGAAGAATATGTACGGCAGTGGTATATAGCAAGAAATCCACAGTGTGTAGTTCGAAAAACTGGCTTGGTAATACATCCTTTTTACCAGTATATTGCCGCATCTCCAGATGGTCTTATCAAGTCAGGAGACGACTGCATGCTGTTGGAAATAAAATGTATTTTCAATCCAAAGAATATCCCACTAATAGAATTATGCCGAAAAAGAGTGAGATTCTGTTTAGTTGACACTGATGGCAAAATTTCATTAAATAAAAACCATAAATATTATTATCAAATACAGTGTCAACTAGCAGTGTCCAACCTAAAGGAATGTATGCTCGTTGTTTTTCACAACGAGAAAGGGGCAATAGACAATGAAAAATTTTTTTGTTCAAAAAATTCATTTTGGCACAGTATTCTTAAAAAATTACATATGTTTTTTTAAAATTTTATTTAAATGTTATTGACTGCTGAATTTTATAGAATATGTGGTTTTTTTCGATAATTATTAATATTTTTATCTAAGTTTATGTATAAAGTATGCGAAAGATAAGAATTTACTATGATTTTTAATATTATTAATAAAATAATTAGATTTTTTTCACCCTGCAATTAGTTTTTTCCCTTAGCATCAAGAATTTCATGTTCACAGTATACTGAGAGGAAAATGGATGAGGATATTCTTATCAAAAGATACTATATAGAAATTAGTATATATTGAGTAAAAAAAATTTACTATCTGTTATTTCCACAATTTAAAATTTAGAAGAAGGATAGGTTTTTTTATCTATATATTTAAAATGCAAGTCAATAATAATTACTAATATAATAGCCCAATTTCTCTGACGTCACCAACAATAAAACTCGAGACGTGAAACTGCATTATTTCATTGTTAGACTACATAAATTGCAGTAATTTTAAAGAGTAATTGTTGTTCTGATTTCAAATTTAATAGCTCTAAAATAGTGAAATTAAATTTTGTATCGATTGATATAAAATTTATCTCGCTATGATCAATAGTTCCCGAGAAATTTTAAATTATATTAATCATATATTTCAAATTAATTTCCATTTTTCAATAGAAAGTAGTAAATTATGTCAGTGGTATATCATGCGCGTGATATAGTTTGGACGCCACGATGTATCTCATTCGATGTCTTCACGATGTATTGCAATCGTGATGATAAAATTTGATGATATTTTTTGGCAGCGTTTGACAAGCAGAGGTTTTGAAACTATATTATCTATCTATCTAGATTATATCTATTAGATTTTCTAGATTTTTTAAGACCAAGATGTATTTTGAATAAAGAAATATGTAAATAAAAAATATATATTTCTTGTCATATGTTTATTTTATTTGTTTTCATTCAATGTTAAACATTTCTCTCGCATATATATCTATTTAAACACGTCAAATTTGACAGGAAATCTGTCGAATGAAGAGGCAATTTGCACCCGTCATACAATGACGGGTTATTTTTCTTGTTGAATGTAATGAATTATAATTTATTATAATTAAAACTCTAAAACTAAAGTCATGGTAAATTATTTTTCTAGCTATCTATAATGAACATAAAGATTCTGAAATAAACTTTATTCAAAAGAAATGCTGAAAATTTCCCAGATACTAGTTTTAGATACAGATGTTTTTTTAAAAATATATATATATGTAGGCGGTCATCAGGCAGGCTGAGTGTTTGGTTCCATAATAATAATACACAGTTCATCAATCTAAATGGTTATATTATCAGGATTAAGTTTACATTAATATACTGAGCAATATTTACAGATAAAGATATGTACAGTTGAAGTAAATCGTCATTAAATAGGCTTTTGGATGGCACATCGTAGTCTTTTGTCAGGGAAAGACCCACGTCGTTTTCGCGTCTCGTACCGCCTCGTCGTCTCTTACTGTTCTCGGCAGCTTCATTCTCTGACGTCACTCGCGATGGCAGCGCCATCTACAGGTACTCGGCTGCGGCTGCTGACCCACAATCGGCCCTCCTGACCAGGTTCTGGCCCTAGAACCAGCATGTATCTGGAAAATATCTGAAAAGAAAAGAAAAAAGAAGAGCAGTTTCTCATTCAAAATATACGCTCGTCTTTTGCTATCAGAATTCCTTGTAACATCTTGGTGTCCCACAGCTCGTCGTTATGTAGGATCCGTCTTAAAATTCGTCGTTCAGCAGAAATTCTGACAACTCGTCTTAGGGGAGAAACCGTCTTGATGGTAACGTCGTCTTCATTGGAGAAACGTCTTGAAAAACATCCGTCTTGAGCACGAGAGGTGTCGTGTTGAGAATGTTCGTCGTGGAGCAAGTCCTTCTTAGCAATTACACTTTCACAAAACAGTCACATTTAGGAAAAAGAGTCATAATTGGTGGATAAAACACAATATTGGGAAATGATTAGATAGCACATTCGTCTGACCATGGTTTTAGATATTCGGCACATGTACTGGTATGGTCGTAGGTATCATTGGACTTTATGTTTGTTATTTTATAACGTCCCAAAAATTTAGATTTGAATTTTAAGCCTGGACCATGTTGCGTTCTTTTTATAGTTAAAATATCGTTTATTTTATATTTGTTGGGGGTTTTCTTCTTAAGTTGTAAATTTTCCTGTTGCTTTCTTGTACTTTTAAAATTTGTTGCTTAGCTCCTTTTCTTAAATTTTCTTGCGATTCTTGAAAATTTGAAAGAATTTCCTCTTCAATAAGCTCACGAATTTTTAAGTCAGTTTTATCTCTCATTTTTACACCAAGTAATTCAAAAGGTGTTAAGTTAATACTTCTTTGATAAGTAGAGTTCAGAATGCGTTGCAATTCAGGGACGAATTTAAACCATTTCGTTGGGTCATCTTTTGATAATTTAGAAATTACAGATATTATCGTAGAATTTAGTCTTTCAACCTGCCCATTAGCTCTTGGCAGACCAGTAGTTACAGAAAGATGTTGAATTGATTCTGATGAACAGTAATCATCAAATTCTTTAGAATTAAAAGCACTGCCTTTATCGCTGATTATTCTTCTAGGATTTCCGAAGACGGATTTTTGCAACTCTAATTTTGATATAACTTCCTGACTGGATGTTGATTTTGTTGGGTAAAGCCAGACAAATTTTGTAAAAGAGTCTATAACGCAAAGTATATGCTTATAGTTCTTATTGGTACTTTCTAATGGTCCCCGATGATCGACATGATAAGTGTCTAAAGGTAATTCTACTTTAGGTATGGGATGTAATTCTCCTTCTTGTTTACTTTGCTTTTTACTGGCTAAAATACATGTGATACAATTTGAAATGCACTTCTCAATTTTTTGCTTTAATTTAGGAATGTAAAATTTGTTGATTAAGTGGTCTTCCGTTCGTTTTACAGAAAAATGTCCTTTCTCATGAGCACTTTTTCTTAATGACATTTGCATGTCTTCTGGGACAACTAAAAGGTCGTTTCCTTTAATGGATTTATATAGAATGTCACCTTTAATTATATAGTCATCATGCTGATTCTTAATTTTAAAAAGGTCTTTAATTGCTTTAATATTTTCATCTGAATTTTGTGCTTTCAAAATCTGTAACGTAAAACTGTCTTGGATTATCATACAAACAGGGTTTCTACTTAGTGCGTCAACATGCCGCATGCGCGTTCCTTGACGGTGTTCAGTTACATAATCGTATTCCTCTAACATTAAGGCCCACCTTGCAATTTTCGAGGAAATGTCCTTCTTACTCATTGTCTGTTTAAATGCGATACAGTCTGTGACTATTTTAAAAGGTATGCCTAAGACATAGGGTCTAAACTTTTTAAGCGCTTCTATTACAGCTATAACTTCGAGCTCATAACTTGAATATTTACGTTCAGTATCAGAAGTTTTACGGTTCATATAATACACAGGGTGCAACTGATTATCAACTATTGACTTTTGAAGCTAGCACGCTCCAAAAATACTCGCGTCGGTGTGAATTTCTGTTTCACTTTTAGGATTATACAAACATAACACAGGTTCTTTACTTAAAATTTGTTTAAGTTCTTTAAAGGATTCACGTTCTTTCATACCAAAACTAAAGTTACTGTCCTTTTTTAACAAGTCACTTAGAGGTTTAGCTATTGCTGAATAATGCGGAATAAATTTCCTGAGGTATCCAGGTAGTCCTAAATAGCTTTTAATATCTTTAGTACATTTTGGTTCTGGGAAATTCATAACAGCTTTTATTTTCAAAGGAGAAGCATAAAGTTTACCATCTTTAATTCTATGACCTAGAAATTCTATTTCACGTTTTAAGAATTGACACTTCTTAATATTTAACTCTAATCCATAATCAGATGCTGTTTGCAAAACACCTTGCAATCTTTCAATACCCTGAGTTTCATTTTCAGAAGAAATAACCAAATCATCTATATAAATCATGACTACGTTTTCTTTAATCAGATCACAAAATACATTATAAATATATCTCTGAAAAACACTTGGACTACTAGTCAGACCAAAGCTCATCTCATTAAACTCGTATTGACCAGTATCCGTTACGAAAGAAGTTTATTTCTTTGACGAAAGATCAATGTCGACATGGAAAAAAGTATTCCTCAGATCTAATATCATAAAAATATTCGCGGACTGCAACCTATCCAATAAGTCATCAATCAGAGGCAACGGAAAATGTTCGCGCACTGTTATTTTATTTAATCTTCGGTAATCTATGCATAACCTTGACGATCCGTCTTTCCTTTTTACCAAAACAACTGATGAACTGTATTCTGATGTACTCGGGCGAATTATTTTATCTTTCAACCACTGTTCTATTTGTTCATTTATAATTTCCTTCTCAATGATGGGGAAACGTCTGGGGGAAGAATTTATTGGTATATCACTTGTTACGCGGATATTCATTTTTACATCTATCTTTTTTATTTTATTCGGCTTGTAGTTACGAAGAAGATTTAGAACTTTTTCTTGATACTCTTTATTTTGAATATGCGTTAAATCCATTTCCTGTTCGTGAGTCATCACCTCTGCTACATTAATCAAAAAAGAATCCGAAAGTGAATTATCGCTTGGTTTTGTAAATGTTGAAATTTTAACGTTTATAAACAAAATTAAACCTAAAAACAGTCAATGTTTGTTGAAAAATAATAACTTACATTTTGTCCCATTTTAAAAGTAATTACTTTTGAACCCTAATTTCATAATTTATTCTACTAGCAAAACGTAGTTATTAGCGAAAATCGCTCTCTCTTTAATTTCAAATCATATTCTCAACACAAAATTTAAAAAAATTAATGAAATCAAGAAAAGAGTTTAAAAATAATCACCGATAATAATCGATAAATAGATGAACGATATTAGCGCAATTTATCTTCTCATCTCAGAGTTTATGTGGCCGAGTGGTTTAGAGCGTCATGTTAGGAAGCGGTAGATCGCGAGTTCTAATCCGAGGCTGTGTTCGTACTCTGTTTTTGCAATGAGTTTGACGTGATAAATTTGACGCATGGTGACTTTGAAGCTTGCGTTAACTTGCTGCAAACTTGTTTCAAGCTTGCACTCTTGTCATGTCAAATTTGTTGCAAGCTTGCAGATTTGCAGAGCAAGATCGCTGCAAACTAAAATTGCTATCTGGGTGTGAGTTTCAGAGGGTTAAAGTGGAATGAAGTCTTAATTCTTTTAAATTTTTTTTTGTTTACCATTGCAACAAAGTGATCATTAAGGCTGTGGAATCCAAGTGTCTATACACCACTGCTATGTGACGAATAAATCACATGTTAAATATCTTAATGTATTTTCTATTATTGATGATGGTTCTAAGGTATTTTTAATTCACATACCTGCAGGAAAGGTATAAATATCTGATGTATCTTGTGTAAACTGAAGCATCATTAAATAAAAATCTTGAGAATGTATACACAAAATGTTATATTAATTGCAAACACTGTTTTATTTAAAAGTGACTTAAAATTTCACAGATTCTTAGTGACAAAAATATTAACTTCCAGCCACAGAGCATTTAAGTACCTTTTGTGATTTCACTCTCTACTCATATATAATAAGTATGTGTCAGGATTTGTTTAATTTCTTCCATTCATGACCTCTTTTTCGTCCACCAAAGTTGTGAAACCCTATTTCTGGAAGCCAACCATTTTAAGGATCTCAGGTATATCTTTATATAGGAAAATAACACATGCATTTAATAAGATGGAAAAGTTAGTCATTTTACAATTGTTTAAAATATTTTTATGAAATGCCTTACTCGTGAATATTTAAATTATTTATAATACTAATTTTTAAAAATTGGACAGAAGGCGATACCACAGGTTCATACCCTAAAATAATACTCGGCAATGTCATAATTCAAGATGGCTGGAATTATGTGGTTGGCGAGAAAGGGTTATGAAATCAGATTATTTTTCTAAAGCAGAATAAATTTAAAGAGCCAACATCCCATATTTTAAAAGGAAGAAAAAATACAATAACAAGGCTCATTTTTTTCTTTTTAACCCTCCAGCCATTAGGCTTTCAGATTGCTACATTTAACGAAATTGTCACGCTGAAAGAGAAGGTTTCTCTCCAAGTTGTCAGGTTTGGGACAAAAGGGTTTCAACCCCCTTTTGTGGTCATTCGCGCGCCGTAGGGGGCTATGAGACCTGTTATCGGGAGGCAGTGACAGATGACTTCTAACCTCGATTCTTTGTGACAGGATCCTTCGTTAGAAGACCCTTCTTTGAGTATTCTCAGTAAAGTAGTTGGGAATGTCTTGCAGTTTCAAATGCAACATGTTAGAATGGGAATCGGTGAAAGATTTTAGATTTTTTTTTAAAATTTCTACTAGAACCTTATAAAAAAGAAAGTTTAAAATTTTTTATATGAATCTTATTGTTACAAATTAAATGTGTACGTTTCAATGTTTTCTCCTCACTACAAATTTTTAAAAAAATATTTTTATCACGTCGAACTATGAAATTATTGATCGAATATAATTCTTGAAACAAAAAGAAATATATATTGTTCATTCAGCGCATTGCAATTGTATTGTAGTACTTAAAATCGTGTGTTTAAAACAATAATAAAAATTAGTAATACCATATTATAATTTTGTTTCTTCAACATTTAGAAAAACAATTTTTTAAATAGGGAACCTCGCAGGACATTTCGGATTTCGAGATAACGATCTATGGTTTTTACCTGCATGTGATTATGATTTTATATCTTGTTGAATTTTCATAACTTATTATTTGTAACCAAGGGTGGATCTAAGAATTCGTTAAATGGGGGGCTATGTGGGAAAAATATCTTAGAAATTAAGAATAATTTAATTAAAATAATTATTGTAATACTTAATATGCAAATGTTTTGTAGTACTTAAAAATATGTTTTAAACAATAATCACAATTAATAACACTACGTTATAATTTTGTTTCTTCCACATTTAGAGAAACAATTTTTTAAATAAGGAATCTCACATGATTCGTATTTGGAGATAACTATTTACGGAATTTATCTGCATGATTACGATTTTGTTTTAGATATTTCTTAAATTAGTATTTGTGACCAAGGGTGGATCTAGGAATCTATTTGAGGGGGAGACTGTGGGAAAAAATTCTTTTTCTTGAAATCTTAAAATGATAGATTCCTTTAGGTTATGCACTTCTTTCATAATTTTTATATGGGATAAATTGACTTGTTGCTTTGTCATTCAATTAATTTTAACTGTTCTTTTGTTCGTGTTCATAAACCCAAGGAAAAAACTTATTTGATTTCACAATTCAGGAAAAAAGCCCAAGTAACAATCTTATGTAATGATTCATAAACTTAAAATTCCCAATTAAAAGAAATTATTACGTTAGGAAAATATACGATTTTATGTAATCAATGGTAATCTTTTCAAAATGAAACAGTTCATTAAGTTGATTACATAGATTTTGTCCATTGCCTTTTTTAAATACACTAATAAATGAAAGCAAATAAGAAGTTTTATTGAAAGGTATAAACGTACTCATAAGTTAAGTAAATCTTGTATAAATGTATAGTATTTATATACAAAAATTAAGTTTCAAAAGCGATTTGAATTTGAATGTCCTTAAATTAAAGTAATCTTTAAAAGAGAAAATTGTCAACTTTTTAATTTTTTTATTTTATATTCCTTTTATTTGTGTTTTAAATTAAAAACATTTCTTTAGTTAGAGGCTAATAAAAATACGTATATATACATATTCAAGGTTTATAGACATTGAATTTTACGACCGTTAATTGACACTCATTTTGGATACACATTTACTCTCTAAATCTAAAAAATAACTCATAATGATCTGCGAATTTTACGCAGAAGACTTCTGGCCCTGATTTTGTGCTGCTAAACGCAATACGATTTAAAAGACTAGATCTATTCAAACTAATCCTCCCCTGACCGCAGACACTCCCTCTCATTATGTCGCCGCGTGTCACCTGGGGGGAAGGGAAAAACTTGTAGAAGGAAAATCTCGGGTCTGACACTTATATGGAACTTTTCTTTCCCGAGACAATCTCGGGTCTGCCGTTATGAGAGGGAAAAAGTTCACGCAGATATCTCGGGCCTGACGCTAGGAGGGTTAAATTTTATTTCGTACTTGGAAATCTTGTAGACTTTTTCCCGTAGTTCTAAAACATCAAGATACCTAAATACATCCAAGAAAATTCATTCTTCCGAAAGAGTGGCAAACCAAATATTCCTTCATTTTTCTGTTCCAATAAAATACTTTTTCCGAGTTTTTTTAAAAAAAATTTGCACTTATAAGGCTGAAGGAATTCTTTTAAAGAGAAAATTTAGTGCACAGTTTCTATAACAATGGAATTGAATTGACTGTCTACTTGTACAGAACAATTCAAAATTAATAACCAAATTGCATTACTGTTTCAATCGTTATTTACCACAACAATACAAAAATAATGTTTAATTATTGTTTCAGACAAAGAGTTAACATATACTGTAATAACTAGTATAACACAATAAAATTCAAATAGTAATTTTTCTTGTAAGTACGTAGATACACTGTGAAGTACAAAATATTTTTCAGCGAGATTTTAAAAAAATGATTCCTTAACATTTGCAACTGTTGGTGTCGCTGGGATGTGACGAAGAGATGTGAAATTTCTAGCACTTTGGTTACAGTATTGGGAAGTTGGATCACAGTGCGTATGTTCCGGACAGCAATGTAAACCATCTATACAACAGACAGCTCTGGTAGAAAGTGGACAACAACTGTAACCTTGATTTGGTAATTTACAACAAGTATTGCCCTCTGGACAGCATTGTAAACCACCATTACAACAGACTG
>BGPR01000049.1:2121096-2151725 GCA_013235015.1 Araneus ventricosus | reverse complement strand
TGTAAACCACCATTACAACAGACTGCTCTGGTAGAAAGTGGACAACAACTATAACCATGATTTGGTAAATTACAACAAGTATTGCCATCTGGACATTGGTACTGCCCACCTGGGCATATGACGCTTGATTCCTTATTGGAGCTCAATGGAGACAAAGTAATATTAGAAATGATGGTGTCAAAAGATTTTTTATGAGAATCATATATGTGGGTAACATAGCCATCTCCATCACATTTTCTTTCTTCTAGGTTACATGTTGTGCCTTCAGGGCAACAATGTAGACCATCATCACAACAAACTGCACTTTCCTTAGGACAACAACCAATTTTTTTAGTATGTGGATTTTTGCAACAGGTGGTACCATAAGGGCATACAGACTGATCATCACAAATAACATCCTTGTTTCTTAATAAATGAATTTCCACACTTTTGTTATTGCTTTGGATACACATGTCAGTAGAACACTTGGTATTCGCAGGGCAACAGTGAATATGATCATCGCAACATACAGCATTTTCCATGGGGCAACAACCATAGGATTTGTCAGAAAGTGGACAACATGTGGCACCTGCAAGAGATAAAGGTTTAGCATGATAACAGAAAAGAACAATTTAACAATTCAGTTTTAGGACACAATATACTAATAAGAATTATTAACTTTCAATTCTAAATTTATATAAGGTTGAATGCTTCTACATTTTGTTTATTTTAATAATCAATTACTATTTACTTTCATCAAACAGTCAGTAATTACTGTTAAACTATCCATTAAAATCTTGTTAGAGAAACAACTTTAATTTTTTGCTGCAAAATACTGTGGATAATATGAGTTGCCTTATGTAAAATTTCTATATGGATATACTGAAGGTTGTTTAACCACACAAAATTAAATACACAATTTCAGAACTGAACTTAAAAAATGAACAGGAATCTATCATCCTTTCTAAATGAAGAGACCTGCCAATATCTTCAGCAAATCACTAGAAGAAATTTTTAGATTTTAACCACTTAACAGTTTCTTTTTTCTGCCATATTGTGTCCAAAAATAAGCACATTTCTATAATAAGCAATTTTATATTCAAATTATTTTATAAATTCAAATCAGCAGTCAAAACAGTTACAAGTATTGATTTTATTAATTTTTGATCATTTTAAATGGAAGGAGGAAAAAGTACCTGCAAACTGCTTTACCTAACCTAACCTGACCCTAATATTGGTTCACACTCGTCTATCCAACATTAATTAGACTGCTAGAGCCATTTCATAGAAACATTGCAAAGTAAAGAAAGTGAAATATGTTAGCAATAAGATGCTCTGCTCTAAGTCTTGTCATCTCTACTCCAATTAGGAAAAAAAATATTTATGTTTATGTAAAGTTGTTTACTTACTAGCCGCCGCGTGTTCAACTTGGCAGAAATGTTTCGCGACGTTTACGTTTGAGAATCGATGCATGTTGATTAATTTCAGTTCACATCGCTCGTGCTTGAAAGACTACAAGTTTATAGTTGATGCTAATGAGCATCTACTAATACGCATCGCTTATAAGACATTCGCCTACGACGCATGCTCTGGATAGAGTATTTAAGCTGAAGGTAACTACAGAGAATTTAGTCTCGTTTCTGGTTTCGTTTATAGTAGTCTCGTTCTTCCATCTTCTGTTGAGATGTGTGACCTCGTTAAACATTATTTTAGTTAGAAACGCAAGAGTCGTTTTTTTACTTTCTCGTATACGAAGTATACAAAGAGAAAGTATTGTAATCGTCAAAAAATTCGAACTCGAGATTTTGACGAATCTCCACGTTTTAGACCTTCCTGATTCCGAAAAACACAATTTTGGAATTATGTCTGTCTGTGAACACGATTACTCGAAAACTATTAGAGCTACGGGGATGACATTTGGTATGTGGTCTTTAAACATAATTTGTAGGTTTCTGTCAAATCTTGGACAAAATCCGTCCACGGGAAGTCCGTCTGTCTGTATGCCCGCGGTCATGCGAACACTATAACTCAAAAACTTGAATAGCTAGATGAATACAATTTGGTACACAGTTTTATCATCATGAATGTAGGTCCGTATCAAATTTTGGGCCAAATCCGTCAAAGGGTTGACTGTCTGTCGGTCTGTATAATCGCATACTTGTTAAGCATTCGTTTCAAAACTGATCTCCATGCGCGTGCGTACTTAGCAATCTCTAGTCCCAAGCGGGAGGATTACGTCTGTTTGTCCTTGAGACGGAGTTTGTGATAGATGTTTTATCTCCTGTTTTGTTTTCGTTCGCTCGTATAATACTGGCGTATCTTGCTGGAGTGTGATGGAAAATAAATATTGCTAAGTTTTAATACATAAGTATCTCTTTTTATATGATTCTTCACTTAAATATTTTACAATCACTATAATCTGCAATGAAAAACCTTCTGATATTCGTTGCATTCTGGATTACAGTAGGTTCGATTTTTTTTATCCACGCAAGGTGAGGGTAAATGACAAATTTTTGAGCAGTATACGAGAAAGTTTAGGGGAGTTCCCTCCCACTGGTTGGATCTGAAGATTACATACATGAGTGCAGTTTTCCAGTGTTTAAAGTCCGGAATAGAATCGGCAGATGTATGTGGACTTAACTGAAACATCATCGCATCGTTTAAGGTCTGAGTAATCAGTTTAATAGTCTCGCATCTATTTTTCTAAGTTCATGAATTATCTTGGCTAGTCATCAGTTTAAATAAGTTTTACTAGCTTACTGGATTCGATATAGTATTTCTTCGTATTACATTAAATTCTGACTTTAAATGTTTCTATACATTTTCTGATATTAACTTTTAATTTTTTTTTCATTTTGTTGAAAAATAAATAGTATTGGTTTTTACTTAAAAGTTTCTTCTTTTGAACTGCATCTAAAAACTACCTGTTTTGGTTAATCACTATTCTAAAAGTCGAGGTTAGGCATACCAGTAATGTTTCTACTGTAGTTTAGACAACTCTGCTTAAAGTTTAAATCATACTATATGCTTTGATGCCTAAACATCTATGCATGAAGTAGGATAATCAATGTTCATAGGCGACTATATGGGCCGTCGCCTATGAACAAAATAGACATGGAGATCAATAGATTGGCTTCGAAAAATCACCTGCCCGAGCGGCGTTCAGGCAAATCAGTGAAGTCCCCTTTCGCAGTGCCCAAGGAGTGTTCGGGCAAAACTGTTAAGTGGTTAAAGCCAAATAATTTTTTAAGAGATTGGGATGCAGATGTCTATCATGTTTCTCCTCACACTACCTAAAACTACTAATTGAAAATCACAGTAAATTATAAAATAGCTAGATAAATCAATATCTCACTTTGAAAATATAGAGTAAATGTTAGTTTTAACAACATTAAAAACACCAAAATTTCTTCACACAAGGAAACTCAAATTAAATGTACGTAAAATTAACTATCATACTTACTATCACGACAGGTAAAAGTTCCACCAGGACATTCCTTCTTGACTGCAGAAGCCAAGGAAATAAATATAAGAATAACCCAGAAACCCATTTTTCTAAAAAACAATTCAAGTATTTATATTTTTGTTGAAACAACTGTCTCCAACTAACCATCTTTAAGGTATTATAGACAGATTTTCATAATGCAAAAATTCACATAGACAATTTCATATTGTCAGAAAAAATAAATATTTATATAAATTGAAAATCTTTTTTTTAATGGATCACACTAATTTCTATTGGAATTAGTTCTTTACATTTAAGCTTGAAACCAAAATTTTGAAGGAAGGTTTTATTTATAACTCTGGAATATATATACCTTACATATTTTGAAAAAAATCCAACTTCAATATTTCTAATCATATAATTGATTTTTTTTAGTCATTTTACTATGTGAATTCATCACTTTTCACAAAGAAATTTAGGGAAATGTTTTTCAGAATAGACAGAATACTATTTTACAGGAACCAGACTTTTTAAATTATTTGTCTGTAGCAACACTTGGCAAAATTTCAGTCATAAAAACTACAATAAGTATATACATTAATAGACCTCGCAGATAAACCTCAACCCAAAATGAATTCTTTCCATTTTTTTAAATCCTAGCTGATAAGCAAATCGCTCCTAATGAAATTCTTCAACCTTGGTCGTCCCCTACACGTGCACGTTATGTCAATAAAATCAAGATAATGGCAAGGAGATAACAGACACGAGTTGCAAACAAAATGATGAATTACTGACTAACTATGATATCTGATAGCAGTAGAAGAAAATGGAAAATGTCTCCTAAACTGACAGCACAAAATATTTTCCAAAAATTTTTCTCACTAGAGGAACAGCATTTTTTGTGAAAATTCCCTGTCTATCACTTTAAAAATCCCTTTCTTGAGAATGTTAAAGCACTCATATTGCATTTTTAGTGATGAAAATTTACCATCCAAAAATTGCAAGATATTATTTAAAGATTCAATTAAACTTCCTCCAATTAAATATTTTCCAAACAGCAAACTTAAAATGGAATAGATAGATACCTAATATTCTGATAATAAATATAAAACACGAGTCAGCATAATAAAATGAATGAAAAAAATTGAAGATTTCAGTTTACATATTTTCAATCATCAAATAATAGATAAGGAATGTTAATATTTACATCCTATACATATAATCAAAATGTTATACATTTAAGATAAGATATTGTAAATAAAGATTAAGATATCTTTCTATAAAGAAAGTTATTACATTCATAAGGGAAAAAACCCCTCTCCCCCTCCAAAAAACCTTAATATTTTCTGTTCTATATAAATATAATAAACTGGAAAATATAGGAATAAAAAGTTCAGTCAAGAATAAGAAAGTGGAATATTCTGTTATAAATAATACATAATTGCATAATAATTTCTTTGTAGAAAACGGGCAAGTATGAAAAAGGTTCCAATTATTAAAATAAATGGCACTGAAAATAAGATTTAAGAATATTTTTTTAATCGGTTATGTTAATTTTCAAATTTCAGGTTCTAAAATCTGCTTAGATCCACAGAATAAACATCTATGGCTTGTAAAATTATAAAACTATATTCCATTTAGTATACGTTATTTTCAATACCGGAAAATAGATATGACGGATTTATAAATCTTTTAGAAAGAAACTAAGCAAAATCCTCACACACAAGTTGAGAACTAAATTTCTGTCTCTTTCTTTGCAAGACAGGAACGAAAACGAAACCGAAACTAGGAGATATTTGTTCCAAGATCCAATAATAATTGCTAAACAGTATGAGAAGTATTAAACTGACACCGTATAAAAATTATAATTTATTTCAATTTTTCTAAGCAGAAAAATGACTTCAATAATATTTACCGTTTTGTCACGAGGAATAGTCGGAAGTTTCAGTTGAGATTCCGAGATAAATCGTGATCCGATTCTTCTGTAACCAAATTCGTACGGAAGTATACGTTCACAATCCACGTGATCCGATTAGCCAATCAGATTCGACTTGTTTAAGGCGGTAGGGTTTGAGGCGCTTCGCTCTTTCTCTGGGATGAGGTACAGGTTAGCAACTTTGTGGTTAGGATGACAGAGTTGTCCATCCTTGAGGGTTCGTATAATAGATAAAAGTGTAAAAGTCATCACTTCAAAGCACGTGCTTGAAGACTGAGGGTATGTATACAAATATATCAAAAGTGAAAAAAGGTCACTTCTGAAGCACGTAAGACTTTTATTTTTTAAAAAAATGGATGATTGATATGAGGATTAATTTAACGATGACTTTTCTGTTTAAAAATGCAGAGAAAAATAATTCGTATGTCAGGAGTAATTTTATTCGGGGCAAAAATTTTAATATTCAAATAAAAATTGTTTTTCTAGTTTACTTTATAATTGAGTGATTAATTAACCCCCCACAGTATAATTTTTTGTTAATTATTGTTAACTTCTTTATAATAATAAATTAGTTCATTTACTTTATAAAAATTAATAAGTTATATAATTATTTAAAAAATTAATGAATAATGTAGGATAAAGAAAAGTACAGTGCATCAGATAAAGAATTCAATCCCAATACTCATTCAAAAGTATTTACTATTTTTAACGCTATGCTTTGAAGAAACTTTAAATTGTTTACAGACAAGAAGAGAAGCAGTCATTTAGGACAATGTTTCCCGAAAATGCCGAGGTAATATTTTTATTACGCTAATAATTATATGCGCATTATTCCAATATCCCTTTAAAAGTATCCTTTTCAAAAAATCAAACAATAAAAAACTGTCATTTTGCTGCACCTCAATCAGTATGTATAAATTATGGCAATATTTATTTAATATGGCTTCGAAGATAACAGTGAGTACATAAACGTCTGAAATAATATTTTAATAATTAATGAAATGTGTTTTATGAATGTTTATCAGAACTAATGAAAAATGTATTTTTGAACCAAAAAATAAATGTTTAAAAATGACCGTTCTTGTGTATAATAAGTTATGCTTAAAACCTGATTTCTTGTTATCTTTTTCCCCTTGGTATAGGTATTGTTCAAAAACATTCCTTTTTTGAAAGATACTTTTAGCTTCGACTTTTTTAAGATGAGTTTAAATTTCTGACTTTTTAAAGAATTTAGTTTTCCGACTTTTAAAAGACGATTTTAGTTCCCGATTATTTTTATTTATTTTTATATATTAATGAACAGATTAAAGAAAACTTAAATTTTATCGTTTTGAACATTACAGCAAAGATAAACAAAATTCCTCAAAAGTGTAGTAAATTAGCCCTGTTGGTGTGGTGTGGAAGTTTACAGAGGGGCTAATTGCATTTCTTCAAAAAAGTCGTTGAGAAGTACTTAAAAAAAATTGCTGCATTTTTCAATATTCATGCTGTAACCAAATGTAAATAATCAGAAGGGTGGGGAGCAGGGGAACTTCGTACGAAAAGTTTTTTTTCCCTAATCCATTGTATCTTACTTGGAAAAAAATGTATTTATAGTTTCCAGGTTGTCTATTTTATGAGCCTATGTTTAAATAATGTATAGATTTTTTTATGAATTTCTAAAAAATTACTTTTAAATTTTAAGTGCGTTTTTCTTAACCAACTTGTGTGAAACCAACTCTTTTGAAAATGAACCCCCAACTGTTTTGCCATTTCACTTTGTCAAAATTAGCTATTTAAAATTGCTGAAATAGAGATTAAATTAAAATCAATTAAAATATATAGGGTTTAGGAAGTTGGTGGAGGGGAACTTGCATTGCCTCCCCTAGCAGAAGTGGCGTTAGAGTCCCCCCCGAAGGGAGTACACGGCCTTCTGTGCAAGGGGAGGATGTGATGATGACCCCCCAAAATCTCCGCCAGATCCTTATTTATCGACTAGTTGAGTAGCCCGTTGTGTGAACGGGGTACAAACATTTGCTCCAACAGGGGGCCCTGGCTGCCCCGGGACACCCCACTGGCGCCACCCCTGGCCCCTAGAGGGCTTAATCCGGCCCTGCCGCTATCTAAAAGAACTTGAAACATAAAATGCATTCCAGTGTAGTAGCCGCAGAATAAGCATTGCCGGGACGCTCTAAAAGCAGAGCCGGAATGTCCTAATCTCTGTTTTAAGGACATTTTCACATTATTTTTCCTTCTTATTTATTTCGGGTAAAAAAGCAGTGTCAGAACCGTATTCCGGTGCTTTCCACCTCCACTATGATGCATACCCAGTTTTATTTTAATGTATAACAGGAATCTTCATTATAAATTTTATGTAATTTGTTCAAAATGTTTGACACCTGGAACATTTTTAAGGCCAATAATTCTGAGAAAACTTAATTTTTAGAAAAAGTCATTAAAATGTAGTTACTCCTCTGAACCCATTAAATATTCATTTTATATATTAATACATGTTATAATGCTATATTAGTCGCATATATTTTGGAGATGAAACATTAAAAAGGAAATTTCATATTTTGGTCATTTTTTGCTAATTTCAAAATTCACCGTCCCCTTAAAATCATCTTTTTTTGGGCGAAGCGTTAAAATAATGATAATGGGGAACTTCAGCATTTTTTAAAAACACGTGAAAGCCATCCGCATTTGTAGAAAAAACCATTCTAATTTCAAATATGCAAGTGAAATTTTACAGAAAAATTTATTTATTTAAATATTGAGAGTGAAAGATGCACTGATATAGCAGGAATCATGATGCAATCCGAAACGCACTCTCATTGGCCTAGTAGATTCTGACGTCGAGGGTGCCTTCCTTCGCATACTTCTCTTTCGCTACTTCTGTACCCTGCTTTGAATCAAGGCGTTTGTACCAGCTAACATTTTAAAAGTAAAGTTTTTAGCTTTTCTACTATTCAACGTTCAATTTCACAATAGATATTGGCTTTGTACAAGGTAAATAGGATAATTTGCCAAGGATTGATTCTACAATGATGGCAATGTATTTCAAGAAAAATTCCGATTTTATGATGGCTGAGATACGAGGAATGAAAGCACAACGGTAAAATTTCTCCTTTTTTTGTCTTATAATCCTCCTCAATGAAACAACATAAAACAAAACAAAAAATAAAATGCTGAACTTAGCTGAAAAAACCCTGTCATAACACAGAATCCAAACAGTATCCCATGGTGTGTATACTAATTTGTAGACAGACAGAGTGCTTAAAAAATAAAAAAAAAGTATGGAAAACAGAACCGATGAAACAAAATTTATTCTAGTTTAACTCCATTTTAATGTTAACCGAATTCGGCATAAAAAAAGAAAGGAAATCTTTAAACTCCCATAAAAGAAATCAATTGAAAATGAAAAAATAAATTAATTCTGATAATGCTATTAAATCAACACTATCCTCGTGTGGATAAATCAACATAAATAAAAAAAGCAGGAAACCGCTAAAGGCCAGCTACGTTTTCATGTCTGTGTCCGAGCTTGACTTTTCATGTGAAAAAATAAAAAATAAACTTTTAAAGAATTAAACAAAACCATGGTTTGAAAAGTATGAAATAATTTTCTTTTTAAAATCGGTTCCAAAATAGAAACAATATTAAATCTATTTATAAACCTTAATCAACAATAGAATCTTAAAACTACACGTGGCTACCACGTAATCTTTCAATACGAGCTCATACAGTTACTTAAGCGTTTAACCTCATCTTATACTTGTATCAAAAACAGAACAAATATGAAATTCAAAGCTTTTCTTTGCAGTATTTCCTGATATTGTTATGGGGTATCAATGGTTTCTTAAAATGTAAATTCTATGTAATCAAAAAAGGGGGATAACAAAGGGAAAAAACAAATTAAATTTAACTGTTTGCTTTAAAATATCTATTTCTTTTTTCCTGCTAACCTCACCTTAGGCCGCGGTGACCTAGTGGTAAGGTTTCGACCTAGGGACCGGAGGGTCGCAGGTTCGAAACCCGATTCCACTGAAGATCCGCCGTGTATGGGGCCTGTTGCACGCTAAATCATACGTAGTGGCCAAACGTCCTCCCGTTGGTGTGGCGTGGAAGTTGGAGAGGGGGTGGCAGCTCACGTATCGTCCTCGTCATCTGACCGCGGTTCAAAATGACGAGGTCCGTCCCTAAATAGCCCTCGTGTTGCTTCAAAACGGGACTTTAATATAACCTAACCTAGCTAACCTCACCTTATACTTCTTTAACTAACTTCCTGAAGACACATTTTGATTTTAATACATTCATCGAATATAAAGGATTTGTTTTGCATCAAAAATTAATTCTGCGAATTATTTTGTTGAATTACGAATGAAAACGAATTTCATTATCAAAAAGTCGTGAATTTAAACTAATTTTTAAGATATTCTTATTAATTTTCAATAGTACTGTAATTTTTATAAGAAATAATAAGAATATAAGAAACATTCGAATATCCATTGAAAAAATTTATGCAATAAAATAACAAGAGCAAGTTTTTTTTTAAAGAATCTTAAAGAAGGTGAGATCTTCTATATTTTTACCCTTTGAGGGGCCATGGCCCCTCAATGGGCAAAATATAAATTCCATGTAATCAAACGGGAAAAAACTATTTAAATTTTACTATTTGCTTTAAAATATTTTTTTTTAGCTGCTAACCTCACCTTATACTTCTTTTAAATACAAAAAAAGATATCGAATTCTGGATTTACTGTGCTTTATGATATACAATTTTAATAGATATAATATAGATTAATAACTCACATCAAAATGATCTCCACAGACATGACGAATGCTGCTTGCTGATAATTCCGGATTAAGTTTTGGATCTCTCTTCGTCGCTTTACACCACTTTTTGCGAATAATATAATTTTTTGCACATTGATAAATAATTTAACGGGTGCCGTTACAGTTGTGTTAATACATTTAGGAACAATACAATACTTGTATCATGCCGACATTATTTTATCTGATGCGAGAGTCAGAAAATATAGGAAAAAAAGAGAATCTCTATAGAGATCGAACGGGAAGGAAGGGTGTGTCTCCCCTGTCAAGCAACTATAACGTCAGACCCGTTTCGCGCCAAAATGTATCGTTTTTCTCGCGTTTTCTGAGAGGCGAACTTAGATCGCAAATTTAAAAAAAAAAAAAAAAACTGTCTAGAATTTTTTTCTAATATTATTGTTCGTTTCGAAGCATTTTAAATCGATTTAAAAAATAAAAAAAATGCTGAAGTTTCCCATTCTTACATAATAGGTCAATCTATATTTATATATCAGTTGTATTCCCACTTAAGAGGGCATCTCAAATATGGGGAAGAGAACCTGCCGTAAAAATAAGCAGAGTTTCTCTTCCCAGTTGTATATCCTTAATCCTTAATCCTTAATAATATAATAAATGCGAAAGTGTGTCTGTCTGTCTGTCTGTCTGTCTTTCTGTCTGTCTGTCTGTCTGTCTGTTTGTTAAGCTTTCACGACCAAACCACAAAACCGATTTGGATGAAAATTGGCAGAGTTGTAGCTTGAAACCCGAGAACGGACATAGGCTAGGTGAAATCACGTTAAATTAATTATTTTTGACTACAAATTAAAAATAGTTAACAAAGAAAGCCCATTGACTCCGCGATTCGCGATGAAGATTTTTATTTTTCACTCAACTGTCACGTGATCCTTCAGGAATGCGAAAACGTGTGAAATAAATTATTTTTTAAATCAACTATCACGTAATCCTTTTTTCCGCTGTAACTTCGGAACAAATTATCCGATACAAATAATTTTTATACCATCTTAAAGATAAAAATTTTACCTTTTCAATGATATTAATTATATTTCTGTGACATTTTTCATTCAATTTTTATTAATTTTTTAAATTTTACGTGCAGACGATTTTGAAATAACGCAAATTTATACCTACTTCGCTGCTAGGAGACGGTTAGACTTTGAACTAATTTATCTTTGTTTCTGAAAGTTTTGCTTATGTTTATAAATATCTATAAAACAAGGCAGAAATTACATGTATCTGTCTGTCTGTCGGTAGTGACATGAAATTTACACACGGCATTCTAGAGCATATTTTTAGGTCAAACGTGCTATTTTCAAATTTCAGAGTTAATTAGTTCTTAAGATATTTAATTAAATAACGAACATTAGCCGCTTTTAAGCCTATTGCTTAGACGTTTTTTGCCAATAACTTCCGAAATCTTTATTAGACAACAATTATTTTTATGCCATTTTAAAGACCAGAAAATGATCTTTTTAATGCTATTAATTACATTGCGATGAAATGTTTTCTCTGATTGTTATTAAGGTTTAAAAATATTTTTGTAACGTATTTTCTAACAAGTATTTTTATTCTTATAGAAATAAATTCAAGCCAAATTACTCTTTCGCGCGCGGGCTTCTGCCAGTGTTAAAGTTAATATAAGAAAATATTGCTTTCTTTGACCATTAACAACAAAGGAGACTTTACACTTCCGGTTTCCTGCTGTCCTTGCATTTGCAGCTTTTAATGCGGTTACACAGTGATCCAATGACGTTAGTGAATTATTCTCTTGATGTTTTGTTTAAATTTCACAATGAGGTATTACAAAACATCCATCTGTAGATACGGTAATGGGCATTAACAAGGAACATCATATACTGTAGAGCTCTTCAACATCTTAGAATTGTCAGGGCACCTTCCGACAAGCCGAGATTGAATCCCGCTGTGCCAGTACTACTAATACGCAACCTCGATATACCGAGACTGCGCAATGGCACACGGTCGCAAATTACACACCAAGGTCCAAACGTTATGAAAGCTATTGTTATGACTGATATAGGGAGAAGAGAGAGTATTTTAATTCCACGCCTTCCGATAACGCCGAAGGATTTATCATCTCAGTTCAGAAGGCAAGAAATCTCTTTCAAAATGCCATTTGCCAGGTTCAGGGCCAGATACTGAAAGTGGCAGATGTACATATGGAAAAACCATATTTTTCCCATGGGCAACTATACATGGCGTGTTCACGTGTGTCCAGCCCACACAACCTCTACATCCGTGTAAATAATGTGATATACAAAAGTATATTAGAATAGATAAACAATTTACATAACTATATCAGCATACATGTACAGTACACTCCTGTCAGCCGTCGAATTAAGTATTATCAACCGTCAGAACTTTTCCTTTCCCCTTTCAAAATGCAACAAAACATTTACATTTGTGAATTAAAAAAAAGATTAATTCAAATTCTTCGCGCACGAAGTCGCGGGTAACAGCTAGTAATATAATAAATGCGAAAGTGTGTCTGTCTGTCTGTCTGTTTGTTAAGCTTTCACGACCAAACTACCAAACCGATTTGGATGAAAATTGGCAGAGTTGTAGCTTGAAACCCAAGAACGGACATAGGCTAGGTGAAATCACGTTAAATTAATTATTTTTGACTACAGATTAAAAATAGTTAACAAAGAAAGCCCATTGACTCCGCGATTCGCGATGAAGATTTTTATTTTTCAATCTACTGTCACGTGATCCTTCAGGAATACGAAAACATGTGGAATAAATTATTTTTAAAATCAACTATCACGTAATCCTTTTTTCCGCTGTAACTTCGGAGCAAATTGTCCGATACAAGTTATTTTTATACCATCTTAAAGATAAAAATTTTACCTTTTCAATGATACCATTTCTATTTCTGTGACATTTTTCATTCAATTTTTATTAATTTTTTAAAGTTTACGTGCAGACGATTTTGAAATAACGCAAATTTATACCTACTTCGCTGCTAGGAAACGGTTACACTTTCAACTAATTTATCTTTATTTCAGAAAATTTTGCTTATGTTTATAAATATCTATAAAACAAGGCAGAAATTACATGTATCTGTCTGTCTGTCGGTCACAAGAACTCCTCCTAAACGATGAACGTTAGCGACATGAAATTTACACTCAAGGTGCTATTTTCAACTTTCAGAGTTAATTAGTTCTTAAGATATTTAATTAAATAACGAACATTAGCCGCTTTTAAGCCTATTGCTTAGACGTTTTTTGCCAATAACTTCTGAAATCTTTATTAGACAACAATTATTTTTATGCCATTTTAAAGACCAGAAAATGATCTTTTTAATGCTATTAATTACATTGCGATGAAATGTTTTCTCTGATTGTTATTAAGGTTTAAAAATATTTTTGTAACGTAATTTCTAACAAGTCTTTTTATTCTTATAGAAATAAATTCAAGCCAAATTACTGTTTCGCGCGCGGGCTTTTCCAGTGTTAAAGTTAATATAAGAAATTATTGCTTTCTTTGACCATTAACAACAATGGAGACTTTACACTTCCGGTTTCCTGTTGTCGTAACATTTGCAGCTTTTAATGCGGTTATACGGTTATCCAATGACGTTAGTGAAGTATTCTCTCGATGTTTTGTTTAACTTTCACAGTGAGGTATTACAGAATATCCATCTGTAGATACGGTAATGGGCATTAACAAGGAACATCATATACTGTAGAGCTCTTCAACATCTTAGAATTGTCAGGACACCTTCTGTGGCGTACACTTAATACTTATCGCCACCGTAGGAATTCCAGGATGCAGAAAATAAGTAGGCTGATTATAGGCTTTTAAATATGTTTAATAACATAGCAACATAATATTTACATATTTACATGCAACATCCAACGCTTAGCTTACGCTCACTCAACGAACTCATTCTCGCCCCTCAGGCGCATGCGCCGCCAAAAACGGGGTGGTGAACCCATTATCAGGAATGGGGGAGATAGCACTTAGCCATCTGTAACACTCTCCCACCTTTTGAGTGGATATGATGCACAGACACTCAAAAATACTTGTGAATCTTAGAATACTTAAAAATGGGACACAAGAAAAATACAATACTTAAGAATACATACATACATGCATATAAGTTACAACACAATTACAAACATCACAACTACAAAAATATCAATACAAAATTCAATTTTGAATAATAACGTTTCCAAAACGTTCTGGTGGTTTTACAACCCTACCACTGCTGGTAGCTGGTGGTATGACATTATCCTTCCCTTTCACCACTGGATTTTCTATTTCTAGTCTGTATAGTCTTTGTACAGGTCTTAAAAATTCGGAATTTTGTGTCTTCACGAGAACAAGTCTTATATTACCGTCCCGACCAGGCATTAATTTTAATACACGGGCTAAATTCCAATGGCTGCGTTTTTTATTACTGTCTTCCAACAGAACAATTTCTCCTACTTTGATAGGTTTATTTTCATAGTTCTTAATGGATTGTTGACGTAATTGTCCAAGATACTCGATTCGAAATCTTGCTCTGAGTTGTTCTCGTATTTTCTGCAGATATTTTGCTCTTTTACTTAATTTTTCTTTATCGACAGTGTCAATATCGGCAACTCCAGACTCAGGGATCTCTTGTAAAAACATTTCGGGAGTTAAGGGAGAAACATCATCTACGTCCTCGGACACGTAAGTGAGTGGTCTTGAGTTAATCACTCTCTCACAATCACACAACACGGTTACTAATTCTTCGTAATCAAGAGCAGCACGACCAAGAATTTTTCTCAGAATTTCTTTTGTCATTTGTACTAAGCGCTCCCACCATCCACCCCACCAGGCCGCAGATGAAGGGTTAAACTTCCACTGAATTTTTTCTTCTGCAGCTTTTGAAAGAATGCCGTCCCAATCCAGTGGGAATCCAGTCTCTCTGCTCCCTTAAAATTCGTGCCGTTGTCCGAATAAATGGTGGTAGGTCTTCCACGACGAGCAATAAAGCGTCTTAATGATTGGAGAAAAACTTCAGTTGTTAAGGATGTGATCAACTCTAGATGAATAGCCCTATAAACTGCACAGGTATAAAGAACAATGTAAGCCTTTGGACCATTTCTTAGATACAGAGGTCCTGCAAGATCAACACCTACAATTTCAAACGTAGCTGCATCACGTACTCGATCCTTTGGCAAAATGCCGGGAGTCACTTCACATTTTTTAGCTTTAAATCTTTGACACTTTACACACTTTCTAATACAATTTCGAATGGTTTTACGAGCCTTAATTATCCAATACTTTTCTCGTAAGTGTGACATTAACATAGAAGTACCAGCATGTAATAGATCATTATGAGCATTCATTATCAATAACTTAACTACTGTATGATCAGAAGGTAAAATAATAGGAAACTTAAAGTCATTAGTATCATCTCGATTAGAAATATTAGTTTTAGCTCTGATTAGTCCATTACAATCAATTATTGGTCTAAGTTTCTTAAGTTTATCATCATTTACATCCTTAAATGATTCCTTCTGAATCAAAAGCATAAGAGATATTTCTGCTTTCTCTAGTTCAGAAACAGACAAAGTTTTTGAAGAATCACTAGCAATTTTTCTTGACTTATTATAAAATCGAAATATCCAAGCTAGCATATGTACAATTTTCCTTACAGATGAAAAATACTTATAATACCAATCAACATTTTCATCACTTTTTGTTAAAGTAGTCACAATAGTTTTCCGCTTTTCTGAGCTAACCAAATCCTCATCTGGATCATCCTCAGATTTTGGCCAACTCTCCTCATTTTCAATTAACCAAGAAGGTCCCTCCCACCATTTTCCTTGTAATAATTGTTCTCCAGAACACCCTCTAGATACTAGATCTGCAGCATTAAGTGCTCCTGGAACGTGGTGCCACACGGTAGGAGAAGTTAGTGAACGTATTTCCCTTACTCGATTTTGAACAAAAGTTCCCCAATTTTGATCTCGCTGTATCCAACACAATGCGGTAGTAGAGTCTGTCCAACAATAAATATTAACATCGTAAAGTTTAAGATCATTAATCACAGAGGACAGTAATCTAGCCCCAATTAAGCAAGCGAGCAGTTCTAAACGGGGTATAGTAACAGTTTTCAAGGGTGCAACTCTATTTCGGGCATGTACTAGAGTAACTACTATTTTGTCACCCTGTTTAACTCTTAAAAATATGCATGTTGCATAAGCCTTTTGGCTAGCGTCACAAAACACATGCACACTCAAAGATTCCATTGTTGGGGAAATGTTAAACCATCTTGGAACTCTTATATTGGCTATTAAATACAACTGACGATACCAAGATTTAAATTTTCTCACTAGGTCATCTGGTAGAGTATCATCCCACTTAAGCTTTAAGTTCCACGTTTCTTGTAAAATCAACTTAGGAATCAACATAACAGGTGTCGTAAAACCTATCGGATCAAAAATCTGATGAGCAATAGCTAAAACTAACCTTTTCGTAATAGGTTTCTCTAAGGTAACTGTTTGTTCTACTTTACAAGATAACATATCTGTGTCCGTATGCCATACGAGGCCTAAAACAGACACGTTTTCATCTGTAGATGTATCCCCATTAGGCACTACACTATGCAAATTAGACTTCCATCCTCGTAAATTGAAATTGCAAGAAGACATGACAATTTCGGATCCAGTATGAACTTTCGCATTTCTAATTCAGAATCTAAACTAGTTACACAGTTGTCAACGTAAAATGCAGTCTTAAGTATTTCAGATGTGCAACTCAAATTTTCTTGAACCCTACTTAAATGACATTGTAGTGTAGCGGCTAATAAATAAGGACTACATGTTAAACCGAATACTACTCTTCGATGCCTATACTCCTCGACTTGTTCCAAGTCATCTTTCCTCAACCATAAGAAACGTAGATAATCACGATCATTTTCCCTAATCGATATTTGTAGGAAAGCTTTTTCTATGTCTGACGTAACACCAACGTAGTTCCTACGAAACCGATTGAGAATCGTTGGGATTATTTCTATCAAATTGGGTCCAGTGGACAAACAATCGTTTAACGATGGAAAACCTAATGCGAGCGAACTTGCATTAAATACTGGTCTTATACTCGTAGTGCTACCTTCTTTTATAACTGGCCTATGTGGCAAATAATGTACTCGACCCGTTTCCCCTTGTGGTATTTTTTCAATTATACCAAGACTCAACCAGTTATCAAAAACTTCCCCATAAGCTTCTAATTTACCAGATGTCATTAATTTCCTTTTCGTACTCAATAGACTTTTTTCTGCCAATTTTCTATTTTCCGGTAAAGAAGAATTATCTACTACCCATGGTAATGCGACTTCATATCTGCATTCTGCATTTACGCAAAGAGTTTCATTAAAATATTTCGTAGTTTCCTCTTCTAATTCCCTTGCAGTCTGGCGATGCGCAGAACCCGTAATCCCTAATACATCTAAGGACCAAAGATAGCTGATGCACCGAGTTTGAGTTAATAGCGAAGAAATCATCAGGGAATGTTTGCTTTCAACGCTTGGCTCACTGCCAAAAAGTTTTCCCAAAACCGTCCAGCCTAAACGAGTATGCACTACAGTCAAGTTCGACTTCAGAGGTATGATTTTCCCGGTAAACAATTTACCGGCCACATCAGCACCAATTAACAACTTAATTTCCTTATCAACTTTTAGAGTGCTGTTTTCCAAATCCGTAAGTTTAATACCGTGCATTTTAAACTCTTTTAGCCAAGGACCAGATGGGATTTGTTTAATCTCAGAACAAATGCGGTTTTGACCAAGTACTTCAAATTTACACTTATAACTATTATCAACATTACTCAATTCAATAACATAATTCTTATATGACACTTCATCAGTTTCAATAGCACCAAAGAATGATTGCTTTAAATTAACTTTACTTATAGGTTCATAATTCATTCTTTGAGCAATATCAGAGCTTATATAAGATTTCATACTACCAGTGTCATAAATTGCTCTTATAAACATTTCTTTTTTACCATTACATAATCTTACAATTAAAGTTTGTAAATATACATCAGAGAGTTGTACATGACTGTTTAACGTACTGGTTTTGGTTTCCTCATTCTCTCCATTTGAGAGTTTATCAATCTTATTAGACGGTAAATCCGGGCACAAAATAACGAAATGTCGTTTCTTACAAATATGACATTTATGCCCTGATTTACACTGGTTTGCCCTGTGAAATCGCTTAAGGCACACAAAACAGGCTTTTTCTTTTTAAGAATATCTTTTTTACAATCTAAATTCATGTTTGAGACTTCATTACAACTCTCAGATGCATGGGATTTATCACAAAAAATACAAGCATCAAATTTCTTAAACTTACGAATATTCTCAGTAGACTTATTGTTATCATTAGCAGTTAACAATTCACATGCAGTTGACACAACAGGTTTAGATTCAGAATACTGACTTACACTTTTTTTATTAGTTATTTTTCCAGTATTAAAAATTTCTCTAGATATTTTAACTCTAAATTCACTGTCCACTTTGTTCTTAACAAAATCCATTAATAGATCTAAGTCACTCTTACCTTGTGTGTCCTGAACTAAATGTCGTTGTCTATCACACATTTTTACAATGTCTACGGGTAACGTTGATTCTATCAATGGGAAAAGAATGTCTGCGTATTTGTCTTTTGTGAGTCCTAAAGAATCCAAAGACCGAATTCGTGTCTGCAGTTTATCATATAATGTTGATAATTCGCACTTATTTTTCGCGATGACCAGCTGTAGCAAGTCCCTAATGTACACTTGCACCAAGACGCTCTCTTTACCGAACCTCTCCTTGAGATACTCTACTGCTTTCTTATAATTCTCGGCCGTAGCAGGAAAGCTTTCGACGATCTCCCTTGGGGCTGAACCAGGCACAGTGCTCTGAATGAGGTACTGGTACTTGTCTCGTTCATCTATACTGGCTTCCTCATGTATCTTTTGGAACTGAGTCCAGAAATTGAGCCATTCTCTCGGGTTGCCGTCAAAGGTTGGCAACTTAATCTCAGGTAATTTGCATTTAGACGCCGTATCCGTATAATAGGGCAAATCTGTTCCCTTTTTAGCGTTTCCCGCTAAGACATTTTTAACCTTTATTTTCAAAGCGATAAATTTGTCTTCATAGCTTTCACACGTAATGTACTCCTTTGAATTAAAAAAAAGAATAATTCAAATTCTTCGCGCACGAAGTCGCGGGTAACAGCTAGTCCTTAATAATATAATAAATGCGAAAGTGTGTCTGTCTGTCTGTCTGTCTGTCTGTCTGTCTGTCTGTCTGTCTGTCTTTCTGTCTGTCTGTCTGTCTGTTTGTTAAGCTTTCACGACCAAACCACAAAACCGATTTGGATGAAAATTGGCAGAGTTGTAGCTTGAAACCCGAGAACGGACATAGGCTAGGTGAAATCACGTTAAATTAATTATTTTTGACTACAGATTAAAAATAGTTAACAAAGAAAGCCCATTGACTCCGCGATTCGCGATGAAGATTTTTATTTTTCATTCTACTGTCACGTGATCCTTCAGGAATGCGAAAACATGTGAAATAAATTATTTTTTAAATCAACTATCACGTAATCCTTTTTTCCGCTGTAACTTCGGAACAAACTGTTCGATAAAAATGATTTTTATACCATCTTAAAGATAAAAATTTTACCTTTTCAATGATATTAATTTTATTTCTGTGACATTTTTCATTCAATTTTTATTAATTTTTTAAATTTTACGTGCAGACGATTTTGAAATAACGCAAATTTATACCTACTTCGCTGCTAGGAAACAGTTAGACTTTCAACCAATTTATCTTTATTTCTGAAAATTTTGCTTACGTTTATAAATATCTATAAAACAAGGCAGAAATTACATGTATCTGTCTGTCTGTCGGTCGATTGGTCGGTCACAAGAACTCCTCCTAAACGGTGAACGTTAGCGTCATGAAATTTACACACAAGGTGCTATTTTCAACTTTCAGAGTTAATTAGTTCTTAGTTATTTAATTAAATAACGAACATTAGCCGCTTTTAAGCCTATTGATTAGACATTTTTTGCCAATAACTTCTGAAATCTTTATTAGACAACAATTATTTTTATGCCATTTTAAAGACCAGAAAATGATCTTTTTAATGCTATTAATTACATTGCGATGAAATGTTTTCTATGATTGTTATTAAGGTTTAAAAATATTTTTGTAACGTAATTTCTAACAAGTCTTTTTATTTGTATAGAAATAAATTCAATCCAAATTACTGTTTCGCGCGTGCTTTTGCCAGTGTCGTTAATATAAGAAAATATTGCTTTCTTTGACCATTAACAGCAAAGGAGACTTTACACTTCCGGTTTCCTGTTGTCGTAGCATTTGCAGCTTTTAATGCGGTTACACAGTGATCCAATGACGTTAGTGAATTATTCTCTCGATGTTTTGTTTAATTTTCACAGTGAGGTATTACAGAATATCCATATGTAGATACGGTAATGGGCATTAACAAGGAACATCATATACTGTAGAGCTCTTCAACATCTTAGGACTGTCAGGGCACCTTCCGACAAGCCTAGAATGATAGCCTGTGTGCCAGTACTACTAATACGCAACCTCGCTATACCGAGACTGCGCAATGGCACACGGTCGTAAATTACACACCAAGGTTCAAACGTCATGAAAGCTACTGTTCTGACTGATATAGGGAGAAGAGAGAGTATTTTAATTCCACACCTTCCGATAATGCCGAAGGATTTATCATCTCAGTTCAGAAGGCAACAAATCCCTTTAAAAATGTCATTTGCCAGGCTCAGGGGCAGATACTGAAAGTGGCAGATGTACATTTTGAAAAACCATATTTTTCGCATGGGCAACTATGCATGGCGTGTAAACGTGTGTACAGCCCACACTACCTCTCAATCCGTGCAAATAATGTGGTATACAAAAGTATATTAGAATAGATAAAAAATTTACATAACTATATCAGCATGCATGTAAAGTACATTCCTGTCAGCCGTCCAATTAAGTATTATCTCCGTCAGAACTTTTACTTTCGCCTTTCAAAATGCAACAAAACATTTACATTCGTGAATTAAAAAAAAAGAATAATTCAAATTCTTCGCGCACGAAGTCGCGGGTAACAGCTAGTAATATAATAAATGCGAAAGTGTGTCTGTCTGTTTGTTAAGCTTTCACGACCAAACCACAAAACCGATTTGGATGAAAATTGGCAGAGTTGTAGCTTGAAACCCAAGAACGGACATAGGCTAGGTGAAATCACGTTAAATTAATTATTTTTGACTACAGATTAAAAATAGTTAACAAAGAAAGCCCATTGACTCCGCGATTCGCGATGAAAATTTTTATTTTTCAATCAGCTGTCACGTGAACCTTTAGGAATGCGAAAACATGTGGAATAAATTATTTTTAAAATCAATTATCACGTAATCCTTTTTTCCGCTGTAACTTCCGAACAAATTGTCCGATACAAATTATTTTTATACCATCTTAAAGATAAAAGTTTTACCTTTTCAATGATATTAATTTTATTTCTGTGACATTTTTCTTTCAATTTTTATTTATTTTTTAAAGTTTACGTGCAGACGATTTTAAAATAACGCAAATTTATACCTAATTCGCTGCTAGAAAACGGTTAGACTTTGAACTAATTTATCTTCATTTCTGAAAATTTTGCTTATGTTTATAAATATCTATAAAATAAGGCAGGAATTACATGTATTTGTCTGTCTGTTGGTCGGTCGGTTACAAGAACTCCTCCTAAACGGTGAATGGTAGCGACATGAAATTTACACACGACATTATAGAGCATATTTCTAGGTCAAAGGTGCTATTTTCAACTTTCAGAGTTAATTAGTTCTTAAGATATTTAATTAAATAACGAAAATTAGCTGCTTTTAAGCTTAAAGCTTAGACGTTTTTTGCCAATAACTTCTGAAATATTTATTAGAAAACAATTATTTTTATGCCATCTTAAAGACCAGAAAAATGTCTTTTTTATGTTATTAATTCCATTGCGATGAAATGTTTTCTCCGATTGCTATAAAGGTTTAAAAATATTTTTTAGCGTAATTTCAAACAATACTTTTTATTCTTATAGAAATAAAATCAAGCCAAATTACTTTTTCGCGCGCGGGCTTTTGCCAGTGTTAAAATTAATATAAGAAAATATTGCTTTCATTGACCATAAACAACAAAGGAGACTTTACACTTCCGGTTTCCTGTTGTCGTAGCATTTGCAGCTTTTAATGCGGTTACACGGTGATCCAATGACGTTAGTGAATTATTCTCTCGATGTTTTGTTTCACTTTCACAGTGAGGTATTACAGAATATCCATCTGTAGATACGGTAATGGGCATTAACAAGGAACATCGTATACTGTAGAGGTCTTCAACATCTTAGAATTGTCAGGGCACCTTCCAAGAAACCGAGATTGAATCCGGGTGCCAGTACTACTAATACGCAACCTCGATATACCGAGACTGTCCAATGGCACACGGTCGCAAATTACACACCTAGGTCCAAACGTCATGAAAGCTACTGTTATGACTGATACAGGGAGAAGAGAGAGTATTTTAATTCGACGCCTTCCGATAATTCCGAAGGATTTTTCATCTCAGTTCAGAAGGCAACAAATCTCTAAAAATGTCATTTGCCAGGCTCAGGGCCAGATACTGAAAGTGGCAGATGTACATTTGGAGAAACCATATTTTTCGCATGGGCAACTATACATGGCGTGTTCACGTGTGTCCAGCCCACACAACCTCTACATCCGTGCAAATAATGTGGTATACAAAAGTATATTAGAATAGATAAACAATTTACATAACTATATCAGCATACATGTACAGTACACTCCTGTCAGTCGTCCAATTAAGTATTATCTCCGTCAGAACTTTTACTTTCCCCTTTCAAAATGCAACAAAACATTTACATTCGTGAATTAAAAAAAAGAATAATTCAAATTCTTCGCGCACGATGTCGCGGGTAACAGCTAGTATATTATAAATGCAAAAGTGTGTCTCTCTGTCTGTCTGTCTGTTTGTTAAGCTTTCACGACCAAACAACAAAACCGATTTGGATGAAAATTGGCAGAGTTGCAGCTTGAAACACAAGAACGGACATAGGCTAGGTGAAATCACGTTAAATTAATTATTTTTGACTACAGATTAAAAATAGTTAACAAAGAAAGCCCATTGACTCCGCAATTCGCGATGAAGATTTTTATTTTTCATTCTACTGTCACGTGATCCTTCAGGAATGCGAAAGCATGTGAAATAAATTATTTTTTAAATCAACTATCACGTAATCCTTTTATCCGCTGTAACGTCGGAACAAATTGTCCGATACAAATTATTTTTATACCGTCTTAAAGATAAAAATTTTACCTTTTCAATGATTTTAATTTTATTTCTGTGACATTTTTCATTCAATTTTTATTAATTTTTTAAATTTTACGTGCAGACGATTTTGAAATAACGCAAATTTATACCTACTTCGCTGCTAGGAAACGGTTAGACTTTCAACTAATTTATCTTTATTTCTGAAAATTTTGCTTATGTTTATAAATATCTATAAAACAAGGCAGAAATTACATGTATCTGTCTGTCTGTCGGTCGATTGGTCGGTCACAAGAACTCCTCCTAAACGGTGAACGTTAGCGACATGAAATTTACACTCATGGTGCTATTTTCAACTTTCAGAGTTAATTAGTTCTTAAGATATTTAATTAAATAACGAACATTAGCCGCTTTTAAGCCTATTGCTTAGACGTTTTTTGCCAATAACTTCTGAAATCTTTATTAGACAACAATTACTTTTATGCCATTTTAAAGAACAGAAAATGATCTTTTTAATGCTATTAATTACATTGCGATGAAATGTTTTCTCTGATTGTTATTAAGGTTTAAAAATACTTTGTAACGTAATTTCTAACAAGTCTTTTTATTCTTAAAGAAATAAATTCAAGCCAAATTACTGTTTCACGCGCGAGCTTTTGCCAGTGTTAAAGTTAATATAAGAAAATATTGCTTTCTTTGACCATTAACAACAAAGGAGAATTTACACTTCCGGGTTCCTGTTGTCGTAGCATTTGCAGCTTTTAATGCGGTTACACAGTGATCCAATGACGTTAGTGAATTATTCTCTCGGTGTTTTGTGTAACTTTCACAGTGAGGTATTACAGAATATCCATCTGTTGATACGTCAATGGGCATTAACAAGGAACATCACATACTGTATAGCTCTTCAACATCTTAGAATTGTCAGGGCACTTTCCGACAAGCCGAGATTGAATGCCGGTGTGCCAATACTACTAATACGCAACCTCGATATACCGAGACTGCACAATGGCACACGGTCGCAAATTACACACCAAGGTGCAAACGTCATGAATGCTACTGTTACGACAGATATAGGGAGAAGAGAGAGTATTTTAATTCCACGCCTTCCGATAATGCCGAAGGATTTATCATCTCAGTTCAGAAGGCAACAAATCCCTTTAAAAATATCATTTGCCAGGCTCAGGGGCAGATACTGAAAGTGGCAGATGTACATTTGGAAAAACAATATTTTTCGCATGGGCAACTATACATGGCGTGTTCACATGTGTCCTGCCCACACAACCTCTACATCCTTGCAAATAATGTGGTATACAAAAGTATATTAGA
This sequence comes from Araneus ventricosus, assembly GCA_013235015.1. Lineage (NCBI taxonomy): Eukaryota > Metazoa > Arthropoda > Arachnida > Araneae > Araneidae > Araneus > Araneus ventricosus. Next base: position 2,126,876 of record BGPR01000049.1, on the reverse strand, counting down.
GTAGATAAACAATTTTAATAACTATATCAGTATACATGTACAGTACACTCCTGTCAGCCGTCCAATTAAGTATTATCTCCGTCAGAACTTTTACTTTCTCCTTTCAAAATGCATCAAAACATTTACATTCTTTAATTAAAAAAAAGAATAATTCAAATTCTTCGCGCACGAAGTCATATTGCTTTCTGACCATAAACAACAAGGAGACTTTACATTCCGGTTTCCTGTTGTCGTAGCATTTGCAGCTTTTAATGCGGTTACACGTGATCCAATGACGTTAGTGAATTATTCTCTCGATGTTTTGTTTTTCACAGTGAGGTATTACAGAATATCCATCTGTAGAATATTAATTTTATTTCTGTGACATTTTTCATTCAATTTTTATTAATTTTTTAAATTTTACGTGCAGACGATTTTGAAATAACGCAAATTTATACCTACTTCGCTGCTAGGAAACAGTTAGACTTTCAACCAATTTATCTTTATTTCTGAAAATTTTGCTTACGTTTATAAATATCTATAAAACAAGGCAGAAATTACATGTATCTGTCTGTCTGTCGGTCGATTGGTCGGTCACAAGAACTCCTCCTAAACGGTGAACGTTAGCGTCATGAAATTTACACACAAGGTGCTATTTTCAACTTTCAGAGTTAATTAGTTCTTAGTTATTTAATTAAATAACGAACATTAGCCGCTTTTAAGCCTATTGATTAGACATTTTTTGCCAATAACTTCTGAAATCTTTATTAGACAACAATTATTTTTATGCCATTTTAAAGACCAGAAAATGATCTTTTTAATGCTATTAATTACATTGCGATGAAATGTTTTCTATGATTGTTATTAAGGTTTAAAAATATTTTTGTAACGTAATTTCTAACAAGTCTTTTTATTTGTATAGAAATAAATTCAATCCAAATTACTGTTTCGCGCGTGCTTTTGCCAGTGTCGTTAATATAAGAAAATATTGCTTTCTTTGACCATTAACAGCAAAGGAGACTTTACACTTCCGGTTTCCTGTTGTCGTAGCATTTGCAGCTTTTAATGCGGTTACACAGTGATCCAATGACGTTAGTGAATTATTCTCTCGATGTTTTGTTTAATTTTCACAGTGAGGTATTACAGAATATCCATATGTAGATACGGTAATGGGCATTAACAAGGAACATCATATACTGTAGAGCTCTTCAACATCTTAGGACTGTCAGGGCACCTTCCGACAAGCCTAGAATGATAGCCTGTGTGCCAGTACTACTAATACGCAACCTCGCTATACCGAGACTGCGCAATGGCACACGGTCGTAAATTACACACCAAGGTTCAAACGTCATGAAAGCTACTGTTCTGACTGATATAGGGAGAAGAGAGAGTATTTTAATTCCACACCTTCCGATAATGCCGAAGGATTTATCATCTCAGTTCAGAAGGCAACAAATCCCTTTAAAAATGTCATTTGCCAGGCTCAGGGGCAGATACTGAAAGTGGCAGATGTACATTTTGAAAAACCATATTTTTCGCATGGGCAACTATGCATGGCGTGTAAACGTGTGTACAGCCCACACTACCTCTCAATCCGTGCAAATAATGTGGTATACAAAAGTATATTAGAATAGATAAAAAATTTACATAACTATATCAGCATGCATGTAAAGTACATTCCTGTCAGCCGTCCAATTAAGTATTATCTCCGTCAGAACTTTTACTTTCGCCTTTCAAAATGCAACAAAACATTTACATTCGTGAATTAAAAAAAAAGAATAATTCAAATTCTTCGCGCACGAAGTCGCGGGTAACAGCTAGTAATATAATAAATGCGAAAGTGTGTCTGTCTGTTTGTTAAGCTTTCACGACCAAACCACAAAACCGATTTGGATGAAAATTGGCAGAGTTGTAGCTTGAAACCCGAGAACGGACATAGGCTAGGTGAAATCACGTTAAATTAATTATTTTTGACTACAGATTAAAAATAGTTAACAAAGAAAGCCCATTGACTCCGCGATTCGCGATGAAAATTTTTATTTTTCAATCAGCTGTCACGTGAACCTTTAGGAATGCGAAAACATGTGGAATAAATTATTTTTAAAATCAATTATCACGTAATCCTTTTTTCCGCTGTAACTTCCGAACAAATTGTCCGATACAAATTATTTTTATACCATCTTAAAGATAAAAGTTTTACCTTTTCAATGATATTAATTTTATTTCTGTGACATTTTTCTTTCAATTTTTATTTATTTTTTAAAGTTTACGTGCAGACGATTTTAAAATAACGCAAATTTATACCTAATTCGCTGCTAGAAAACGGTTAGACTTTGAACTAATTTATCTTCATTTCTGAAAATTTTGCTTATGTTTATAAATATCTATAAAATAAGGCAGGAATTACATGTATTTGTCTGTCTGTTGGTCGGTCGGTTACAAGAACTCCTCCTAAACGGTGAATGGTAGCGACATGAAATTTACACACGACATTATAGAGCATATTTCTAGGTCAAAGGTGCTATTTTCAACTTTCAGAGTTAATTAGTTCTTAAGATATTTAATTAAATAACGAAAATTAGCTGCTTTTAAGCTTAAAGCTTAGACGTTTTTTGCCAATAACTTCTGAAATATTTATTAGAAAACAATTATTTTTATGCCATCTTAAAGACCAGAAAAATGTCTTTTTTATGTTATTAATTCCATTGCGATGAAATGTTTTCTCCGATTGCTATAAAGGTTTAAAAATATTTTTTAGCGTAATTTCAAACAATACTTTTTATTCTTATAGAAATAAAATCAAGCCAAATTACTTTTTCGCGCGCGGGCTTTTGCCAGTGTTAAAATTAATATAAGAAAATATTGCTTTCATTGACCATAAACAACAAAGGAGACTTTACACTTCCGGTTTCCTGTTGTCGTAGCATTTGCAGCTTTTAATGCGGTTACACGGTGATCCAATGACGTTAGTGAATTATTCTCTCGATGTTTTGTTTCACTTTCACAGTGAGGTATTACAGAATATCCATCTGTAGATACGGTAATGGGCATTAACAAGGAACATCGTATACTGTAGAGGTCTTCAACATCTTAGAATTGTCAGGGCACCTTCCAAGAAACCGAGATTGAATCCGGGTGCCAGTACTACTAATACGCAACCTCGATATACCGAGACTGTCCAATGGCACACGGTCGCAAATTACACACCTAGGTCCAAACGTCATGAAAGCTACTGTTATGACTGATACAGGGAGAAGAGAGAGTATTTTAATTCGACGCCTTCCGATAATTCCGAAGGATTTTTCATCTCAGTTCAGAAGGCAACAAATCTCTAAAAATGTCATTTGCCAGGCTCAGGGCCAGATACTGAAAGTGGCAGATGTACATTTGGAGAAACCATATTTTTCGCATGGGCAACTATACATGGCGTGTTCACGTGTGTCCAGCCCACACAACCTCTACATCCGTGCAAATAATGTGGTATACAAAAGTATATTAGAATAGATAAACAATTTACATAACTATATCAGCATACATGTACAGTACACTCCTGTCAGTCGTCCAATTAAGTATTATCTCCGTCAGAACTTTTACTTTCCCCTTTCAAAATGCAACAAAACATTTACATTCGTGAATTAAAAAAAAGAATAATTCAAATTCTTCGCGCACGATGTCGCGGGTAACAGCTAGTATATTATAAATGCAAAAGTGTGTCTCTCTGTCTGTCTGTCTGTTTGTTAAGCTTTCACGACCAAACAACAAAACCGATTTGGATGAAAATTGGCAGAGTTGCAGCTTGAAACACAAGAACGGACATAGGCTAGGTGAAATCACGTTAAATTAATTATTTTTGACTACAGATTAAAAATAGTTAACAAAGAAAGCCCATTGACTCCGCAATTCGCGATGAAGATTTTTATTTTTCATTCTACTGTCACGTGATCCTTCAGGAATGCGAAAGCATGTGAAATAAATTATTTTTTAAATCAACTATCACGTAATCCTTTTATCCGCTGTAACGTCGGAACAAATTGTCCGATACAAATTATTTTTATACCGTCTTAAAGATAAAAATTTTACCTTTTCAATGATTTTAATTTTATTTCTGTGACATTTTTCATTCAATTTTTATTAATTTTTTAAATTTTACGTGCAGACGATTTTGAAATAACGCAAATTTATACCTACTTCGCTGCTAGGAAACGGTTAGACTTTCAACTAATTTATCTTTATTTCTGAAAATTTTGCTTATGTTTATAAATATCTATAAAACAAGGCAGAAATTACATGTATCTGTCTGTCTGTCGGTCGATTGGTCGGTCACAAGAACTCCTCCTAAACGGTGAACGTTAGCGACATGAAATTTACACTCATGGTGCTATTTTCAACTTTCAGAGTTAATTAGTTCTTAAGATATTTAATTAAATAACGAACATTAGCCGCTTTTAAGCCTATTGCTTAGACGTTTTTTGCCAATAACTTCTGAAATCTTTATTAGACAACAATTACTTTTATGCCATTTTAAAGAACAGAAAATGATCTTTTTAATGCTATTAATTACATTGGATGAAATGTTTTCTGATTGTTATTAAGGTTTTAAAATATTTTTAACGTAATTTCTAACAAGTCTTTTATTCTTATAGAAATAAATTCAAGCCAATACTGTTTCACGCGCGAGCTTTGCCAGTGTTAAAGTTAATATAAGAAAATATTGCTTTCTTTGACCATTAACAACAAAGGAGAATTTACACTTCCGGGTTCCTGTTGTCGTAGCATTTGCAGCTTTTAATGCGGTTACACAGTGATCCAATGACGTTAGTGAATTATTCTCTCGGTGTTTTGTGTAACTTTCACAGTGAGGTATTACAGAATATCCATCTGTTGATACGTCAATGGGCATTAACAAGGAACATCACATACTGTATAGCTCTTCAACATCTTAGAATTGTCAGGGCACTTTCCGACAAGCCGAGATTGAATGCCGGTGTGCCAATACTACTAATACGCAACCTCGATATACCGAGACTGCACAATGGCACACGGTCGCAAATTACACACCAAGGTGCAAACGTCATGAATGCTACTGTTACGACAGATATAGGGAGAAGAGAGAGTATTTTAATTCCACGCCTTCCGATAATGCCGAAGGATTTATCATCTCAGTTCAGAAGGCAACAAATCCCTTTAAAAATATCATTTGCCAGGCTCAGGGGCAGATACTGAAAGTGGCAGATGTACATTTGGAAAAACAATATTTTTCGCATGGGCAACTATACATGGCGTGTTCACATGTGTCCTGCCCACACAACCTCTACATCCTTGCAAATAATGTGGTATACAAAAGTATATTAGAGTAGATAAACAATTTTAATAACTATATCAGTATACATGTACAGTACACTCCTGTCAGCCGTCCAATTAAGTATTATCTCCGTCAGAACTTTTACTTTCTCCTTTCAAAATGCATCAAAACATTTACATTCTTTAATTAAAAAAAAGAATAATTCAAATTCTTCGCGCACGAAGTCGCGGGTAACAGCTAGTATATATATATATATATATATATATATATATATATATATATATATATATATATATATATAGTTAAATATTTCAAATAATCAAAACATGTGTTATATTTTTAATACATACATATATTAATCTAAAAATTAAAATTAAAATCAAATTTCCTTATCAATAATCCTTATATATAATGAAATACAAAAGATAGTTTGAATATAGACTATTACTACTATAATTATATCCCACCGATGACGGGTCGTCGCATGAGCCTCTCGTAA
>BGPR01000049.1:2066786-2121086 GCA_013235015.1 Araneus ventricosus | reverse complement strand
GAAGCATTTTTAAATCGATTTAAAAAATAAAAATAAATGCTGAAGTTTCCCATTCTTACATAATAGGTCAATCTATATTTATATATCAGTTGTATTCCCACTTAAGAGGGCATCTCAAATATGGGGAAGAGAACCTGCCGTAAAAATAAGCAGAGTTTTTCTTCCCAGTTGTATATATATATATAGTTAAATATTTCAAATAATCAAAACACGTGTTATATTTTTAATACATACATATATTAATCTAAAAATTAAAATTAAAATCAAATTTCCTTATCAATAATCCTTATATATAATGAAATACAAAAGATAGTTTGAATATAGACTATTACTACTATAATTATATCCCACCGATGACGGGTCGTCGCATGAGCCTCTCGTAATATGGCTCGGTGCACACCAGCCGATTTGTGTCGTTGAGCAGTAAAATATATTATCTGACGAGAGAGTCAGAAAATATAGAAAGAAAAGAGAATCTCTATAGAGATCGAACGGGAAGGAAGCGTGTGTCTCCCCTGTCAAGCAACTATGACGTCAGACCCGTTTCGCGCCAAAATGGATTGTTTTTCCCGCGTTTTCTGAGAGGCGAACTTAGATTGCAAATTTAAAAAAAAAAAAAACTGTCTAGAATTTTTTTTCTAATATTATTGTTTGTTTTGAAGCATTTTTAAATCGATTTAAAAAATAAAAATAAATGCTGAAGTTTCCCATTCTTACATAATAGGTCAATCTATATTTATATATCAGTTGTATTCCCACTTAAGAGGGCATCTCAAATATGGGGAAGAGAACCTGCCGTAAAAATAAGCAGAGTTTTTCTTCCCAGTTGTATATATATATATAGTTAAATATTTCAAATAATCAAAACACGTGTTATATTTTTAATACATACATATATTAATCTAAAAATTAAAATTAAAATCAAATTTCCTTATCAATAATCCTTATATATAATGAAATACAAAAGATAGTTTGAATATAGACTATTACTACTATAATTATATCCCACCGATGACGGGTCGTCGCATGAGCCTCTCGTAACAAGTCTCGGTGCACACCAGCCGATTTGTGTCGTTTAGCAGTAAAATATATTATCTGATGCGAGAGTCAGAAAATATAGAAAAAAAGAGAATCTCTATAGAGATCGAACGGGAAGGAAGCGTGTGTCTCCCCTGTCAAGCAACTATGACGTCAGACTCGTTTTGCGCCAAAATGGATCGTTTTTCCCGCGTTTTCTGAGAGGCGAACTTAGATTGCAAATTAAAAAAAAAAAAAACTGTCTAGAATTTTTTTTCTAATATTATTGTTCGTTTCGAACTAAAAGACTCGAATTAAAATACAATAATTACGCTAAAATATTTTAAATTGAAATGCATATAGAATTTAAAGTTCAATTTTAGTAATATTTTTTAAAGATTTTAAAATTTTCTTTTAATTTTGAGATGGAATTGCTCCTAATTAATATATGGCATGTCCATTATGAATAACTATAATGATTCAATGTTGCTGTAAAATCAAATGACGCTGCTACACTGTTTTTCATAATGTGCGATGTATAAATATATCTGAATTTATAGGATATGCACAAAATTTAAAATGCAAGATAATTGTTAAGAAAATCTAAGCTGATTCCATCTCCATTAAAAAAGTGCAAAACAGAATGCGTTGTTATTATTTTACGATGAATTTAAAAATTGTATCTCTGTTCTTGTTGAGTAAAAATGCAGCAGATTATTATTTATATTATTTTTTGAATTAATATTATTATTTATATTATTTTTTGAATTAATATTATTATTTATATTATTTTTTGAATTAATATTATTTATATTATTCTTTAAATTAATATTATAATTTATATTATTATAATAATAATATTATTATTTATCTGCCTTAAATATAATAATATGGAAGAATTTTTTGCGAAAATCACAACATGCTACTTTGTTTCTCTTGCAGGGCTACCTGCTGAGATGGTTCGCCATTATGTTAGAAAATCGAATAGAGGGAATGCTTCATAAGCAATGATAGCTGCTGTTTTAGAAGTAAAGCTGTAATGATGAAAATTGCGACGATGAAGTCATTTAATTCTGTTTTCAACATAAAACTTATTAATTTTGTAGTTTCGATATCTTGGTTTTTTGCTTCACATAATTTTATTATTTTATGGCTTCATCAAGGAATGGTGCATGGAAGAGATTTTCCTTTAGGATATCTCTTGTGTTATCGTTCGCAGGAAATGAAAAGTAAAATGTGATAAGATTCTTTTTATGTTTCTTCAATTCTTCCTTACCAGAATATTAAATAAGTGATGTGGCCCAACTTACCCCGTGATGTGGCCCGACTTACCCCGTAGTCGGGGCAGGTTGGGACAAGCGACTTGGTATCAGTTTCAGCTTTGAAATTAATATTAATAGTTAATATTTTGAAATGTTATTATGGTGAATTCTTCCTGAAGGTACACTGATAGTGTTTGCATTAAAAAAAATTTAAAATGTTGAATAGTAATATTTTAAAAATTCTTAGAAGAAAAGACGGCCCAACTAGCCCCGGTCTACCCTATACATATATATAAATTTCATTACTATTTCTTATTAAATTTTGTTTTCAGGTTTTGTCAGCATAGCTTTGCTGATAGATATTGGGCCTTTACTGTATTTGAGTAATCGCGAAACGCCTTATGGAATACTAGATGCCTATTGGTTTTTTCGCCTTTTCCCCTTGTATAGTATCTCCATGGGAACTCTGATAAATTTCCATATTGCCTCCAACAATGCTGCTTGCGACATATTTACTTCAGAAGATCTAACTCGGTGTAAATCGGTTTCCCCAAGTTCATCGCCGACTCTGTTTGGTTGCTGCAAGGGTAAATATTATTATTGCTAAGGTGTTTCTTTGTTACTATATATTGGGTCGAATATACCTAATACTTATAATACATTGATCGATTTATGAATATACATTTTTGTATGCGTAAAAGAAAAGATAAAATCAAATAAAATAGTGTCCTTTACTTTCAGTGTGCTCGAAATATAAATGTTTTAAAATAAAATGTATACAATAGACTCTAATCTATCCGGCTCGTGACAATCCGGCCTCTGTACCGTCCGACTTAATATAGTTCTGTAATAAAATGAGGAATAATTTATTTTGTCAAAGCAATGAACTTCTTCAGGAACTAAAAATTATCAGCTTTTGAGTCTTTCATTTTAGGCCTATCTTTTCACATTAGTGCAATCATTTATCAATGAAGAAGAAAATAAGCTTAAACAATTTTTCAATGTACTATGACTAAGTTTTACGTTAATGTTTTGTTTAATTTGAAAGTAAATGCATTCTTACTATACAGTGTGCATGAATTTATGTTGCCTGAAAATAACCCATTAATGCCCAAGTGACGTTTTTTCAATAATGGTTCCTGAAATCGTTTTCTAATGTGGAACAATAGTTATTTTGACTACTGTGATCTTTCCTTGAGGAAAGAATTCGAAACTGATTACGAGACATGATAAATGCCTTCATATTTACAGAAATTAGTTTAACATAAACTCGTCTATGTGATAATAAAATTATTCTTTTAAAAATTATGAACATTTCTAATATCAAAAAATATATTTAGAATATATATATATAAATATATATGGAATATATATTTTTAATATAAAATATATATTCCAGATATGCCACGCATAAATTACATAAAAGTTTGTGCTGAATTCTACCGTTCTTATTGTAAGATAAAATGGGAAATACTGGATCACTCATTTAAAGTTAGTTGCAGCAAATTTGACTTCTTGTAAACTATCAAATATTTTCTAGAATCAGTTGAATTTTACATACTTTGGAGCTCAAATTAATTCTGAAAACGTAATTGGTGCTTAAATTTCTTTGGAAAATGAGTTAGTGTAAATGTCATTCGGTCGAAAAAATTTATGCATTTTCAGATACCGCCGATTTACTTTCATCAACTGCATTTACGTAGATAATAATATTGGCCCTGTTTTATTCTTCATTTAGATATTTGCACTAATGGTAGATGCCACGAAACCATGAATCACTTCTCAATGAAAAATTATGAATCATATTTCAGCAATGGGCCTGAGGCGCTTTTTCTTGGCTTGGAAGGCATCATTTGTTTCGCTATCTTGTTCCTTTTAGAGACCAGAACTGCAACTATATTTCTATCCAAAATAAATCTCCTTTTGCAAAGCATGTGGGGCAAGATAACCCTGAATGTTCTTCGAAAAGGAAACCACACGCTAAATTCAATTGAGCGTTTACTGGACTCCAAAAGGGAGCGAACGTAAAAATTCGCCTTTTCGATCTTTTAGTACCGAAAACCGCTCCTTAAAACACTATTATAGTCAAAAACCAGTTTCGATTGCTTACTCGCCACAAAAGTGATAACAGAATCTGAATACTTTTTTTCTTTTAGGAGCGTTTTATAATTACCGTTTCGTACACCAGGGGGTGTTCGAAAAATCATTGGTTAAAAATCATCACGTGACGATTTGGCGCCTTTTCTTATCTGTGTTTACACAGACCCGATAAGATTGGGTGCCATTTTTTTTTTATTTTTGGAAGCGGTCTTCATATCTGTGGAAATACGTTACAATGTTTTGAAGTTAAGAAGATTTGCTTTATGGTGAGTTTACATTTTCAAATTCTAAAATTGCCCTTTATCGTATTGCAAAGTCAGAAATCTGTCCAGATATTGTTTATATGATTGATATTTTATTTATGCACATTCTGCAAAATCTTTGTTAAATGACCTGCCATTCTGAACATATCCCTGACATATGTTATAATTGAATGCAAATTTGAAAATTCCTGAGACATTAAAAATAATAAGAGATATCTTCATCCTGAATACATTGTTTTATGACACTTTATTTTTAGAAAATTATATGTCATTAACGATTATCCATTAGGAAGTACAGGAAGAAATTTAAAATGAAATTTGGTATCGGCTGTGAATACATGTGTTAATGTTTAAGTTGATTGTAGCAGTAATAGATAAAAGAATTTTAAAGCAAAAACTTGTGTCCCCCAATTTAAAAAAAATTAAACTGATAGTGAAATGAAATGTATAGTGTTTATTAATTCTTCATTATTTTAGTATTTTGGACATAGTTTAATAATTAGAAAGTATCTACAGTTTCCATAAATATTTTTTTGATTTATGTGTTTATTTTATTTGGGATAAAATGTGTACTAGTCAGAATAACTTCCATTAATAAGTTTTTGAAGTACAACTAAGGGAGAAATTGCAAAATTTAATTTGCCTGTCCACAAAATGCTTGTGTTTGTCAGACTATTCTAATTAAAGTTTAGTTATCTAAATTATATCTAATACATATAATTAACATTATATCTATGCACATTCTGCAAAAACTTTGTTAAATGAGCTAATTCCTTTTTGAACATAACTGACATATTTGAAAATTCCTGAGACAATAAAAATAATAAGAAATATCTTCATCCTGAATACATTGTTTTATGCCACTTTATTTTTTAGAAAATTATTTATCATTATAGATTATCCATCAGAAAGTTCAGGAAGAAATTTAAAATAATAAAAATTATCTTTATCCAATATATTAATTACATTTATTTTTATTTATATTACTTATTATATTTTTATGTATACATTTTTAGAATGTTAATGAGAATTTCTTAATCAATCTGGATTTCTTCTTATAGATTTACTTTCCATTGAGATATTAAAATTCTATGTTTTGTCTCCTATTGATATACAAGTTACCTAACTGATCAAGTCATTTACAAGCATAAAACTAGTTTTTATTTTTATTAATTGTGCACTGGGATGAGTGTTTTTACTTTAATTTTTCCACTATTAGAATATTTGAGGGGGGAGGGGGTGCAGTAGATTATTTTGGGTACAATTAGATTTTTCCATTTCTCTCGCATCTTCATACTTCCCTATAAGCTTCCCTCTATATGTTGAACTCGGTGCTGTAGGGTAAATATCTTTTAAGAAATATGATATTTTTTTAAAATTTTTGATTTTAGGTTATGCTATTTAATCATCGACACTGACATCTATAAAATGCCTTGGTATACTTGCTTCAAATGCTACAAAGTTGTTGCAGATAGATTCTCTGAAAAAATAGATGGTATGACTGAATAAACAAAATTGATTTTTTTTTCATTGCACAATAGTAATGAATTTGCTTTAGAAAGTTATACAATGCATAACTTCTTTACTAAATATCATGGTTTTTTTCTTAGAAATATAACTGTGTTTATGTGAACTAATTAAAAATTATCATATGTTTAGGAAAATCCATCTATTTAATATAGCTGCAAATGCTTTGCAACTTATACTAAAAAATTACACACAATTTTTTATGAATAATTTTATTTCTTGCATTCATAAAGAGTTAACTTTTGCATTAGTTTAAAATTTTGCATGCCATTGCTTGGTTACTAACTAAAGGATCTTAGTGTAACTTTTATATAACAGTTATTTTTAATTACATTTGGAAGGTTACTAATTGAGGTCATACTTCATAGTTTAATTGTTATGCCTTTGTTTTTGTCTAAGGTTTACAGACAAATTTATTAAAAGCTCTATTTATAGGGGATATTATGGTTTGTAGTGGACTTGAAAATATTTGTTTACACTTTTTTTTTTTTTTTAGAAAATTTATCAGCATTGCTAATGCTTGCAGAGTTGTTCCCAGTAACTGGCCCAAGAAAGAAAAAGGTAAATTTTTGTTATTCTTTCTTAATTTTAAGAGATTTTGTAGAATTTTAAACACACACACACTTTCAGAATAATCAAAATAATTTTCAAACTCAATAATCATTGTTGCATTGACGCTGTAATTACACGACAGCAAAACATTGCAAACTGTTCCCCAATGTCTGCTTTCCATTTACTGTAGTTGTATGCATCATACAGTTGTACCAAACATGAAATGTCAATGAACAAGAAAAAGTTTTCTAGAGGTCCCATGATATACTTCAAAATAAAAAGTTAAATATTATATAAAAATTTGCAAATATGTGTGCGAAACAAATGGATGTGTGTCTCATCTTAAAAATGACAACTATCAATAGAATGGTGTGGGGAGTATGTGGCAAGACCCAATTCCATAATTTGTTCAAAAAGTTTATTCAAAACCCTTTTTCACTGTTCTGTATGTAAGAATAATTAAACCACTAGTTTGTAAAAGACATTTACAGCAAATTTTTAACTTTAAATGTTTATATGGAAACAAAAGCTAATTGTTAAAAAATTCTGTTAGAACAATGCCCTTCACTATGTTGCAGAAATTTTTCTTTAATTAAATAATTTATTTAGCAGGTTTCAGGAGATCAGTGGTTCAAATTTCCCTCTTATGCCCTATTCAGATACATTGGGCTAAACATTTTTCAGTCATTATTGTTTAAAATGAATTCTTTAAAAAACTATGGTTAAATTATGCATTTAACTTTTTTTTTCTGTGGGAAAAAAAATTCTTAACAATTTAAAAGGAATATTTTCAATATTTTTTCTAATTCAAATTCTTTTTTTGATTTATGGGTGAATGGTTGCTTAGAAGAATCCTAAACCATCTTTCTGAGTCTTGCACAGCTGAAAGAGGCCTGCGTCAGGGAGATTCGCTTACTTGCCTGCAACAAACAAAACAATTAAGATCCAGGCCATTAAACGTAGACGTCCAGCGAGCTCTGGAAACTTTTGAAAGGAAAGGAAAGGAAAACTATATTCGGGCCTGTACAAGAACAAGGGTGCTGGCGAACCAGATATAATTTTGAACTTTATAGACTTTACAAAGAGCCTCAAGTTGCACAAATCATTCAAAGTAACAGACTGAGATGGCTTGACCATGTCTGGAGAAGTCCCGAAAATAACCCGACTAGATTATGTGTGCAATATATTTAAATAAATTTTTCATTTCAAAAGTTTTTCATTTTTTTTAAAGTAGTTTTCTAATGATTGTGTAATTGAGTGTAAATGTAGTTAAAAATTCAGACTGTTAATTTTAGGTGTAAAATTTGCAGATAAATATGTGTGTAATATTTTTATGAATGTCAAAAATTTTGCTTGGTGTGTGTAATGAAGAGTTTTTAGTAACATCTTTTTTTTTTTTTACTTATTTATGTTTTACCTGTATTTAAAACTGCCTTTACACCAATAACATTTATACATTCTAGTTGGTTACAATTTGCTTCCATGTAAATACAGTATAATAATTTTAATTTTAACCCATGTGCAATTCTGATTATCTTTATTAGGTACCTATTACAATAAGTTTTTATTCTGTAATTTATCATCAGTTCGATTCTATTTCATTAAGCATTTTTCATCTTGGTTGTTATTGTAGGAAGTGTAATAATTGGTTCTACTACAGTGAATTTATGTAAAAATGCATTTTTATGTTGTAATAAAATTACTGTGCTGACTTTTTACAAAATTCTGAATAATTGAAGTGATGTATTAAGGACATTTTCTCTTTCAGTTATGTTTTTTTATTTTTTCTCATCAAGATGGGAATGACAGAACCGGGATATCAGGGAATTTTATCGATCTGGAAAAGTCAGGGAAATTCGTAAAAATATCTTAAAATCGTGGAAAATTAATAGTTATTTGTTACTCGAGTTATAAATTAGTATCTTATGTGTAGAATTATTTGTAGTAATAAATGGAATTAAAAAATTTATAAAAGCAAAAGTTTTTGATTAGAGCAAATAATTTCTTATGATTTGTTAAAGAATAAAGATTTGAAGTAATATTTTGGCAGTTTTTCTTGATTAAATCTTTGCAAAAAAATATATAATATTAGGTATGTATAATTATACTATTTTTATATTTATGCTCCAACATGTTATTCTGGTACTCACGCAAATAGCACTAAATTAGTTATTGAAGTTTTGGGCAAAGATCATAATAACCTCTACTGTTAATATAATTTAACTTGTGTTGCAAAGAGTAGTTTTAATGTTTCTTAGAATTCTTATACAGTTTTAGAAGCAAAGTATTTTGTTAAAATTTCCAGTATTTTTTTACATGTAAGAAATGTAATATACTATTTTAATAGATTTTTTTAGGATGTTCATTCCATTTTTTAAAAATTTAAATTTCATAAAAATATTTTTTTTCATTTTAAATAACTGGCAAAAGTGTTTTTAATGTATTTTGTACATATACAGTGATTCTGAGTAGGGAGAAAGCCAGGAAACTAATATAATTAGTAGCCTTAAATCAGGGAAATGTTTTTCACAGTTTCTGTAGCCACCCCCTGTATTATATTTTTTAAGTTGACTCAGACTGTCAAGATTTTACTAGTCAGTGCAAACTCAAAAGCCTTATTAATATTTTCTAAAAATTATAATTCGTAAAAGAATAAGTAAAATTCATGCAAATAACTGGTGTGCTTTAGATGTTCTTAAAGGATAAATGGATTTTTGATATTTCAGGCTTAAAAACATGCAAAATTTCAAAACATGCTACGAAGTATGGCTAAGAATTCGTTTAAAATTTTTAAAACCTTTCATAAGGCAGTGAGATTGCTGTCTAAATGAATGTTTACAAATATTTAAAGAATAAAAGTAGAACATTAATTTTTTTTTTATTTACTGCACATACAGTTATAAGCCTTGTGTTTCGCACATATATAATTTTAAGTTTAACAACTGTACTAGTAAACAGTACCTTTCTTTTGGTGAATTTTATTAAAATATTATTTATTATAAACCGTGCTATATAGTCCCATTATGGAAATCTGTCGTACTGTGCAGAATAATGCTGGTATTAAAAGAAGCACCTCCAATTATTTCTTGCTAGTTTTTAAAATGGCAAAAGTGATGAAACTAAGGTAAAAGACCTATTATGTTTAGTTAAAAGCTTTACAAGGATAAAATAATAAGCAGCATTTTACTACCTCAAGAGGCATATTTATTCATAATGCTCTTTATAAGTTACAAAGTCACTGGTCTCAATATTGCTTTAAAAAATGTTTTCTTTTAAACGTTCAAAAAAGGTTAATAATTCATCAATATTAAAAGCATTTAAAAAAAAGCGTTTTTTTTCTTAAACGCTCTGAATAAGTTTACAAACTGATAAAAAGGAGCGAAATCAATAAAGCCATTTTCAGAAAAAGCGCTTTTCTTTTAAACGCGCTGAATAAAGTTACAAATTAATCAAAAAGGATCGAAATGAGTAATGAAAACATTTCCAAAAAAAGAGCGTTTTTTCTTTAACGCTCCCTTTAACATTAAAAAATAATCAACAAAGAGCGAAATCATTGCTTAAAATATTGCTCAAAAAGGAGCATTTCTTTTAACACGCTCCTTTTAACATTAAAAACTAATGGAAAAGGAGCGAAATCGTTCAATACAAAAAAGGAGCGAAATTCGCTCCGAATATTTCGCTCCGCGGAAGGATTGTAAAACGCTCCGAAAGGACGATGCACTTTCAAGTGCGGAAAGGAGCGAAAATTCGCTCCATCGGAGCGAATTTCGCTCGTTTTGTTTAAGCGTGCAGGTTCTAAGGAATGAGAACATAATCGATGATCCTCAAGTTCTACAGGAGGAAGAAAGGATTCGAAACTTGACTGCAATACAACAAGGATCAAGCGGTGAAGCTCTAGTCGTCTTGGGATTGACAAAAATGTATGGAAATTTCTCTGCTGTCAACCGTTTGACATTTGGCTTTAACAGAGAGGAATATTTTGTGGAGTTCTTGGAGTTAAAGGGGCTGGGAAAACGAGCACATTCAGAATGCTGATAGGTGATGACCTGCCGCCTGAGGGAAATGCTTTCATTCAAAGCTACTTTGATCAGAGATTTCAGAAAGGTAGGAAATTATAAATTACGTGTGATGATTCTGAAACCTACTAAAACAGTCACCTTTTTGGTACACATAAAGAAGCACAACATTATTCATACAAGTTTAACAAGTATGTAAATTTACTTATTTGCACTCGAAAGTGTATGATCAATCGTGGAAGGTTTCACTTCGTAATTTTTATCCTGTTCTGCAATTTCCGCAACCAAATACAACATAACGCTGTGCATGCAGTTGGTCATGCCAATTAGTCGAAATAATTACATAAATCACAATCCAAAATACATTTTTATTGCATTCGATTTTATTCAATTCTACGAGGATGGATCCAAAAAAATTTACAAGGGTAATATCAAATTATTTATTAACAATAGACAGCAAATAGAAAAAGTAATTAAGAGGCATATTTGCCGATCACTTTTCCACACAATCATCACCTATTTAGGCATTTATCTTAACGCAGGACCAACTTGTTTAACGCGGCTGGTTAGAAATCACGTCCTGTCCATAGAGCCAGTTCGCGGCACCTGTTTACACATCACTGTCTGAAGAGATCCTTGTTCCAGATAAGTGTTCTTTCAATTTCGGGAAAAGGAAATAGTCACTTCGTGCAAAATCTGGTTGTATGGGGGTTGGCTCCAGATTTCCCACTTCAAATTTTGAAGCAATTTTAGGCTTTTGAGGACAGTATGGGCCGGTCATTGTCATGCAGAAGGATGACACCATAACTGAACATGCCAGGGTGTTTGCATCGGATGGCTTCATGTAACATTGTTGAAGTGGCACAAGCGAAACAACTTTTCTAAACGTCTTGTCATTTCAATCGCTCTGACGCATATACGAACTTACACTACCTACCCGCACAACACTGTAAGACTAATAGCCCCATCGCTTTCCACTCTGGGGGAAAATATTCCCTCCACAATAATTACTTTTCAAATACTGCTGCTTGTCACCTTTTTTGTTTATCCATCCTCGTATTATGACGGTTTTCGAAGCAAGCGAACAAAGGAAACTCGATCCTCAACTTTTCAAATTCAGTTTAATTTATTTTACGCAACTATTAATGAATGAGAAAATTATCATCTTTTATTTCAGAAACAAATTTCAGAAAATATCAAAGAAAAACGATAAAACTTTTTGGTTTGACCTGAAAGAAAGCTATTCGGAGGCAAAAAGAAGACACAAAACACAATCACCTGGAAACAGAAACAATTATTGAAACAGATGCAGCGCTCTTTCAACTACCTCTCAATATAAGAACCACCGGAATTGAAGTACATGTCCAACATTGTTACCAATTTCTTTATACCGGTGTCGAAGAAATCCGCTGCATGAGACACAAGCCACTGTCTGCTCATCGACTACCTACCCAGGGGCTCAACGATTAACGCTGACTGTTACTGTACGACACTGTAAAACTTGTGACGGCGGGCCATTCAGAACAGAAAGCGCATGATACATCATGCTGGCATTGTGGCGCTCCACGACAACATTCGCCCTCATTCGGTGCTGCGCACACAACAACTGCTGCAGGGCAATTCCACATGACAATGGAAATAAAGTGTAGAAAAAAAGTTAAAAGAAACCACTCAACTTTATTTTGTATGTGTTGTATATTGTAGAGTGAAGTTTACAAATTAGGATCTGGCAACGCTTGGTTAACTATTTTTATTTCATGTGAAGACTTGTTTCAAGAGCACATGTTCTGATGCATTTTTCTGAGCTTTGAATCAATTTTAAACGTATGTATTTTACTAAGTTTTAGCACGTTTCTACTGAATAATTATATTTTTTGATAGATTTATGCTATAAAACAAATATAAAAGTATTATTTTAGAATTTGCATTTAAAATAAATGAGAGAGGTTAACTTTTATAGTCAATAATTTTTTTGTAATGTGAGTCACAAAAAGTTCATTTTTATCAATGTTTAACTTTTTATAGCTGTAAATTTAAAAAATTGTTATCGTTTCTCCTACTTATTTATAGTACTAAAAAAATAGATAGGCCAATTTTATTTTTTTAAATAATTTATTTGGAAATAAAGACATCTTATTTTGTAATGTGAGTCACAGCTAGTGTTGCTTGATAAGTATCCTTAATGGCATTTTAATGTATACTAATATTATTTTTGGGGTCAATGGGGTGTTTTTATATATATACACACCCGTATATGATTATTTACTACTTCTGAATATAATTAACTAGTGTATATTTATTGTTTTTATGGGCAGTTTTTTTAATTTCGTCATCAGCAACTTTGGGGCCAAGGGATTTCTATTATTCACTCACTCACTCACTCACTCACTCACTCACACACACACACACACACACACACACACACACATATATATATAATTATGGCACCAACAAGGAGGAAGTTTGAAAGAGTGTTTAATCAAATGAAAAACTTAAATGTTTAGTAGTCATTGAAAGAAATTCATCACTTAATATGCAATAGGTTTGGGACAATTCACCATTATTACAAGGTATCAAAAAATACCACTGTATTAAAGTTGAAAATAAAAAACCTGAAGGATTTTTGTTATCTTCTGATGGCAAAAAAAAACCCATCTTCAACCATTATCCAATATTAAACATAATTATTGGTATGAAATTGAATATGATAGTGTATTGTACCCAGGAAAAATTACCAATTGCAACAATGGAGAATTTGAAATAACTACGATACAACCTAAAGGCTAACACTGGAAATAGCCGGAAAAGGAAGATAAAATATTTTATCCTTGACCGAATTTGATTCGGAAATTAAAACCTCCAATTCCTGTTAATTCAAGAGGGTTTTTTAGATTTGTATCCTAATTTTATCAATAACACTATCGTAATTTATTTTGAAATATATATAAAGCATAAATTTATTGGTTTTATTTGCACATTTTTATTTATTAAATTTAATTAATTTATTTGCTAAAATATATAATTAGATATATCTATTCATTGAATTGAGTAATATTTCATTAAAATCTACAAAATGAATTGTTTTTAAATCAATATTTTATTAACTTCAAGGATTAAAGTGGGACATGTGTAGCATGAGTCACAAAAACATGTAACGTGAGTCACACTCAAAATATTGATTAATATACATAATTAATAAAAAATACAATGTTATTTTTGTGCATATCATAACCTGGAAGTGTTATTCATTGTATAAAATATTTCGTTTTTACTCTGCTGTGCTGAAAGAGGAGCAATTCTAGGTTTACAATAACCCACAAAACTTGATTTATTTTTTTTTTGTAATGTGAGTCACAGTGCCAAATTAAGGTCTGGATACCATTTGTTCATATTAAATTTTAAACTTTTGACATCCTTAGTTTCTTACTGTACCCCAGAGGTATGTAAAAAACTTTTTTTTAATCAAATGTAATATTTTTTTCATATATATAGAATTTAATTTTGAAAAAAAGTATCAAATGGTAACGTGAGTCACATGGATTTGCCCTGCAACGGTTGCACTTGGAGGTGTTTGACCATCCCGCCTATATTCCCGATCATGCTCCCAGCGACTACCATCTTTTCAACACCTGGAGAAGGTTCCTGGCTGACGACGTGCAAACGGCTGTCACACGTTGGCTCTGCTCTCAGGCGGCGGATTTCTTCAACACGGTTTTCAGAAATTGGTCTGACAGTATGAGACACTTGCTTCAATTCCGGTGGCTCTTATGTTGAGAGGTAGTTGTAGGAGTACGGTATCTGTTTCAATGAATGTTTCTAGGTAATTATGTTTTGCGTCTTTTTACGATCTCCGGGAAACTTATTTCTGGACAAAACAAATAATAAGGAAGCATTTTAGGATCATTTAACTGCTTTCCAAAAGCTTTCTGACTTTCCGTATGTTTGGCTAATCGTGGCTCTGTGTTTTGATTTTCTAAGGATAATTATTATTATTTCCTTCGCAGTTTCGCTCCCAGATCGGTTACTGTCCAGAGGTTGATACTCTCGTGGATGACTTGACGGGAAGAGAGATGCTGATGTTTTTTGGGCAGTTAAGAGGTTTGCGTGGTTATGACTTACAGAACAAAGTTAACGAATTGGTTCAAAGCATGGGACCGACAAATTGTGCTGATGAACTCGCACAATTTTACAGGTGCGTTAATTGGAATACTTTTCCGTCTTAAGATATATTCTTTAATATTTCTTGAATTCTAGACACTCTGCAGGGGGATTAAAAATTCCGCATACAAACTGTTAGGAGAGATAAAAGCCATAGAAACATACCAGAACTAGAAGGAAATATTTAAACGGAAAAGCCACCCGATTGAAATAGAACAGACGTTCCCAACATTTCTTATGCGTGCCCCTGGGGTACAAGGCAGTCCCGCTAGCGGTAAGCGAAAGTAGAGTAGGTAACGGTGGAAAACGCAAAAGATAAGGAATAAAAAATGAAAAAAAATCAGAATTGTTCTCTAAGTTTGTGTGAAAAGTGAAAATCATTAAAAACTTAATCGCGCTAGATAGCAATGAAAGAAAAGTACCAAGAACTCAGTGGCAAAGCAACTAAATATTTAATAATTTTCACACTCACAGAACTTGTGGAAAGTAGATACTCGTATTATGCGTGTGTTAACCCTTTAACTGCGGATGTGGCTTATACACTAAATATATAAGAAAGTAACAGCGGTTATTTCTTGCATTCTAGACACTCTGCAGTGGAATTCAAAATTCAGCGAGTAAATTGTTAGGAGAGATAAAAAAAAAGCATAAAAACATGACTGAACTGTACAGAAATGCAACCCGGGTGGCTAAAAGCAGAGGTCCCCAACCTGGGATACGCGTACCTCTGGGGACAGGCGCCAGTGATATTATAGCAAATATCACATTAGGCCTAATGCATCTCCAAACAACAGATTCTATCTGTCTTCATCTGAACATACTTTTCTGAAACTTAGCTCCATGAAACAAGCCGATGGATTGTATTGAAATATCTTTCCATTTGAAGTGTTGATAATAATTGAGTAATTGTTAGCTTTCATCATAAGACAATGCGAACTTCTTTCAATGCTGTTTTCATGTGTTAGGACTTAGCACAAATATTATAAAAATGGAATAAAATGTACAATCTTCCTTCTATATGTACCTTTAAGTGTACCTTTTCAATGATATCAATTAAGTTAACACAACTTTAATTTTCTAATTCTAATGTATTTTTAAAAATATGTTTTTGCATAATTTAGAAAAATACTTTTCATTGTTGCAACGCATTTCAAACCGTTTTCATAGTTTAATCAAATATTTGTTTGCATGTTTCTCTCCCATTGTTGAAAGCTAAAGTGATATCATAATGTTTAGTGATATGTTTTAATCAGCATATTTTCATCCAGTTATCATGCTGCTAGATGTGAAATGTGCCACGACATTTTAAAGTTTAAAATCAAATGCATATTTTGCAAGAAGAATAAGAGAGTGAAGTTGATGCCGACAACGGACAATTGTATGCTACATGACACAGACAGTTACTCGAATCCATTAGGAACGTTCATGCAGAACACAAACAGAATAGGTGTAAGGTTACTGAAAGAATAGGAATTAAATATCTATCAAAATTTGAAGTTTAAAATTTCTTAGTTAAGGGAACCATGGATATCGATTTATACGAAAGAGATTTAGTTAAAATTATATTCCCGGCGAACAAGCTAGTCGCCGAAGACAGCTAGTCAATAATAAATCCTACATATGTTATTAAATTAATTAGAGCTCTTTATTAATAATGCTAACCTAAGCCCTTAGCACTATTAATGAAATCTTCTTTGCGCGAAGGAGCTGGGATATGACAGTAGGCGGCACTCAGTAATAAAAACACTAATTGGGGTGTTCGTTTAGCGGAACCCTGCAGTTGGAAATGCGTGTTGAGTGCTTTCCCAAATGTGAAGAAAAACACTGGCGGTCAAAATGCTAGAAGCAATTGGTGACGTACTGTGTGTGTGCGAGCGATGCCCGAGAAATGCGTGTTGATTGCCCTCCCAAATATGAAGGTGCACAATGGCGGTCAAAAGACCAGATGTGGTTGGTGACAGATTGTGTGTGTGCGAGAAAATTCTGGGATTGTTCCAAGAACTGGTTAATGTCTAATTAATTTAAAATAGGAAATTACAACACAATAACTCAAAAACGCAACAAACTCTATAACTGAAATTTGGTTTGCGGTCTTGACAACAAAATTTTTCGATTAGCCGTCTCAGTGTCTTTTTTCCGTCATCGTCTGAAAAACAAAAATTTACGTAAATTTATAGTTTTACCATACATTGCTGTACATTACTAATAAAGAACATATTTTTTTGTCCCATGTCCATTCAACCGGTTCGGTTGCCGTAATAGAGGCACGGTGCGGCGTTCTGTGCATTACTACTATTTTAATGAAGTTAATTTCGTCCCAAGACAGCAGTAAAATCAAGTTATTAGGTAGATTCCTTATAGGAAGTCTACCTATTGCAATGGTTCTCATGACACAATTTTCGGAAAATTTCTGCAGATCTTCATCGATCATGACCCCCAGAACCCAAAACCACCCTTCGTTAAAAAGTTTATACATATATATATATATATATATATATATATATATATATATATATATAAATATATATATATATATATATATATATATATATATATATATATATATATATATATATATATATATATATATATATATATATATATATATATATATATATATATATATATATATATATATATATATATATATATATATATATATATAACGCTTTTTCCCATGTTATCTTGTGAACACGATAACTGGAGTAATTTTGATTTACTTTTAACCAGCCTGGGATATGTTGTAAGGATAGTAAAAATATCGGTCGAGTTCGTAGATGGGCTATCCAGCTCAAAGGGTGTGGAAATGGTGGGGGGTGGGTGGAAAATTTAATTTCTCTATAACTCCTTTACAATTGAAAATAGAAAGAAAATTCAAATTAGGCGAATTATCGCCTTATCATAACAAACAATTTTTGTATTTACACTTTTTCGATAGCTACAAATGCTTACATGTTATAAGCTGAAAAGTGATTTTCCCACCCTTCCCCTCCTTTCCCCCTAACTTAAAGTACGTTTTAACCTATGCATGTTACCCCTCGTTGGAAACCTCTCGTCATTTGCAGTCTCTTCCACCTGCTTTCATCCATGTAGCTCTAATGCTTATGAGAATAGAGGGAGAAATGTTCTTTTCCTTATTATTAGTAGTAGAGAAGTATATGCATAACGCTTTGGCCCGTGTTATTTTGTAAACACAATAACTAGAGTAATTTTGATTAGATTTTAACTGGCGACGGATATGTTGTAAGGAGGGTGAAAATCTCGGCCGAGTTCGCAGATGGGCTAACCAGCTCAAAGGGGGTGGAAATGGTGGAGGACTGAAAATTTCATATTCCCATAATTCCCTTACGATTCAAGATAGAAAGAAAATTCAAATTAGGCGAATTATTGCCTTATCACAACAAACAACTTTTGTACTGAAAATTTTTTGATAGCCACAATTTCTTAGAAGTTATGAGCTAAAAAGCCATTTTCAATCCCCTCCCCAACTTATCATTTCCCCATAGCTCTGTTACGACTAAAGATAGAAAAAAATTTTCAATTAAGCGAATTATCACCTTATGATAACGAACAACTTTTATACTAAAAGTTTTTTGTCTGCTAGAATTGCTTATAAGTTATGAGCTGAAAAGCGATATTCAATCCCCCCCCCAATTTATCATTTCCCCATAGCTTCGTAAGATTGAAGATAGAAAGAAAATTTCAATTAGGGTAATTATCACTATATCATAACAAACTACTTTTATATTGAAAGTTTTTTGACAGCAAGAATTATTTAGAATTTATGAGTTCCCATCAACCGCATTCACCTTCACTTTTTATACGGTATAATATATAATTAATTTATGACTAATTAATTTAATTAATTTATATTTAATATCTTTGTTAAATTTTGTTAATTATAACTGTTAATTGATATACCTGGCTTTGCTCCGGATTAAAATGTTTTCATGTTTAATATTTTTAATGTTAAAATTACTATTGTATAAATATTATAATACACAAATTACTTTTCTGATCTAAAACGCTTTTAATTAAAATGAGAATATCAATTGAACCAGACAATTTTTAAAAACATCCATTTTCTTCATACTTTATTATTTGTTATATAGGTACTTCAAATTTTGTTAACAATTACTAAAGTAAATGAAAGGTTTTAATGAATATTTTGAAACAATTAACTATTTAATTATTCATTAATTTAAAGCGTGAAAATAAATCAATAGCTGGTCCCGATATAAATTGCTAAATCGTCTACTTTTAACATTTTCTTTTAGCATTCTTCCCTCTGGAAACAGTTCTTCGTATTATTTTTGATCAACAAGAATATTGTTACGAATTCAGTTTAAAATTAATTTTGAAAAAAATATTAAAATGAGAGAAACAAATTTATGGAAATGAAAGACATCGCGGAAAAATTCTTTGCTTAATTTTTAATTAAGTGAAATTTTAAGCATCTTTTAGGCTTTGAAAAGTTGAAGGTGACCTTTCTCTTTTCTTAAATAAAAAGTTTGATTGAAATCAGTCCAGTGGTTTAGGAGGAGATGTGGAACATACATACATAGCCACAGTGACTTTTATTTAAATTCATATAATTATTAGATAATTATAAGATAAAGATTCCTGGCACATAGTATAAGCCATAAAAAAGGTTTTAGTGGAGTTTTGTAACAATTAATTTTTTAACTTTAATTAAGTAGATAGTTAATTTTAATTAATCAAATAATTTTAATAGTTTATTTGATTATAGGTTTTTTTGACAGAATACTTTAATTTGATATTTAACTAAACATGGCGGGACCATGATTTGTTTAATAAAATCAATATAAAGTAGCCAAAAATAAGAGTAATTAAATAAGAGTTCCCTTTATCCTTTTTGCTATTGAAAAATATCTCCTTAACTTTAAAATTGTTTGGGATTTTCTGCCTGAGTATTTGGTTTTAACCGTCGATGGAGATTTAAATTTGCTGTTCAAATTGGCTGCATTCATATCCTATGCTTTAAAAACACGTATTAAATTTGCCACTCACAATGTTCAATAATTTTTATTCTCTTATATGTTAAGAATTTAGTGACTATTATCTCTGTAACCAGGGGGTTCTCTAAATGAGGCCATTTTAGTAGTGTTTAAGTGTATCATGTCATGTGATTTTATCATATGACAAAGTAATGTTCGCACAATTATATTGCAACCTAGATTAATTAAATTAATTTTTAAATCTAGAGTCCATCTTCATTCGTGCCAAGAGTCAATTTCTTGCTACTGTTTCAGATAGGCTGGCTTAATGTTATCTAGGAGATATTTGCACTGCTGAGATGTTTATTTCTTTATGACTCCTACCTGTTGAATGATTATGTGTTGAGATATAAAAAAAAATGACCAATGTACTGACCGATAAATCTATCATAACTTTTTGGAATGAAAAATGGAATGATAAAACCTTGATATAGCAAAAAAATCAAATGACATGAAAACAGAATCACAGCGTAAATACTGCAATGTATAGAAACAATAAAGTCATTGGCTATGTCTGTATTGATCAATATGTAATATTTCCTGACTTTTGTAACATTAACGTAAAGGAATCTACAAAATCCTTCAAACTTGCCGAAAAGAGATTTTTGTACATATGGATTAAGAGATTTCTGTTATCCGTCACAGCTCTGATCCCAATGTTGACGCTTCATCTAAGTTCTACTGTATATCAAAGTTTGGACCAATCGATCAGAGAAGAGTTACGAAATATCAGCTCAATTTTCTTCACTCCCGCTATGAAGTTTAACACAAAAGGCGGAATTTTGTGTAAGTAAGTATACGGGAAAGTTCACAGGAGAACATATCCACGTACGTTTGGGTTCAATTTAATTTTTTATCGATGCAACCTAAGTTAAATATGAAATTTTATAATGTACTTTTGTTGTTCCAAACGTAATGTTGAATCTTATTTTCATCAATGTTTAATTTTCTGGCTGCTAAAAGTGGTTTGCTTCCTGCAGTGGCGGGAACAAGAGAAAGCTTTCTGTGGCCATTGCCCTCGTCGGATCCCCACCTGCGATTCTGCTGGACGAGCCCACTGCAAGGGTGGGCCCTGAATCCCGTAGACAGATATGGAGAGTTCTGACTCGAGTTCGGAAAAGAACAGGGGCCTCCATTCTACTTGCAACTCATAGGTGAACGTTGTTTTTAATATTTACTTTACTTTCTCTCTCTCTCATAAATATGTAAGACTAGCAGTACGCGCACGGCGTTGCCCGTGGAATCAGGACTTTAACAAAATGAAAAAAAAAAAAAACCCGCCCACAATGACATGAAAAAGTTTTGAAAACAAAATCAAAACAAAAGATACACATTTTTTGATTTTCCTGCTTTTTTTTTTCGCGCTACAGTACAGAGTACGTTAATCCAAAACAATATTACAAAATTGGAACGTGAAAATGATTATTATACAGCAAGCAAAATATAAATCAAATCCGAAAATAATAATCGAAGTAATTCATTCAGGTGAAGGTCATGACGTATCCTGCGCGTCCGCCAATCAAAATTGGCATCAACGTTCCGCAAAGTGCCGCACGAAGAACTCGATCGAGAAAAATAACTCGCAACGGCCCAGAAAAAAATTAATTTAAAAAAAACGATAAAAGATATTTTAACCGTTCTTGTTTTAAATCCGACAGAATCGTTCTAGTTATAAGCTGAAAAAAATTGAAAATAATAGTGTTATTAGAAAGTCGGATGCAACGAATTTAAAAACAAAATTAACATTTAGATAGCACAACTGACTATTTTTTAAAAAATTCTCAAAATTCAGTTAATTACGTTAGAAATTCAAAACTAACTTCATCGCGTGCTCTTTCCGATGGTCTATCTATTTTTGTCGTACAATTATTCGAAACCAATCTATTGAGAAATTAGTGCGAAAAATCAACCAAAACAACACAAAACATTAAATAAAAAAATTTCTAGATTAAAATTTAAAATTTCGGCTTCGAGGTGCATTCTGTCACCATTAAGACTACCTGTGTTCCAAATTTCATGGCTGTAAGTGCGATAGATTCGTCTGGACATCGCAGACAAACACACACACACACAAACATTGCCTTTTATAAGTATAGATAAGTGAACTTACAGGAAAAGACATATTTCAAAAATTAAGAAAAAAAACTAAAAATGTTGGAAGTACGGGTTTTTTTTTTAAATTAGAGGGCCTCACAAAAAGTTTTTTTTCAGATAAGGTAACGCGGCATTACGCCTTTCTAAATTTGCTAAAACAAGAAAATTCCGTACGCAATGACTAACGAACAGCAGAAACCGATGCGTGTTTTCTGGTTTCTTTTTTTTAAGTTTTTCTTGAGTATCACGAAAACTCTTCAGTTTTCACATTACATGTGAATTAACAAATTAAAGAGCGTAAAATTCCCTATAAATACATGCTTTTATTTTTCTTCCAGTTTTAATATTTCCTCAGATAACGGCTCTAAACAGATTTTTGATATCCAGTAATTTAGGACCCCCTAGACCACCGAAATGGCATGTTAGCTAACTGGGAAAAAACTTTGTGAGATGCGCTCTCATTTTTAAAAAAAATATTCGTAGTTCCAACATTTTTTGTTATTAATTTTTGAAATGTGTCACTTCATTTGTGTACACCCTGTATTTTCAGAATCAGAAGTCAGCTGAAAAAGTATGCGTAGTTTTTATATATATGGTATATAGCTTACACAAAGAATTACCATTGGTGATCAAAAAGGGAAGAAAATACATTTTCTTTTAATAATTTAAAAATGGGAGAAAGTACATTCCTTTTTTTCTCACTTAGAATTCCCTTTTATAGTAACTATATAGAAAATTCATGGAACAGTAATCTAAAGGTTATGACAAATGCAGTTTATTTTAAATTGCAGCACCGAGGAAACCGAAGCTCTCTGCAACCGTCTGGCCATCCTGGTGAATGGATGCTTCTATCGCCTCGGCTCTGTTGAACAGCTCAAATCCAAACATGGTCAAGGATACGCACTGACCATTAAAATAAGCAACGAAAACCAGAATAATGCTGAAGCGGTGTATGCCTTAAAACATCACATGGAGAATAGTTTGAAGAATGCGACTTTGACAGACGACTATCAGGTAAGAGACAATATCGCATATTGCACTCTATTTCAAAATTTAAAAAAATAAAAATTTTAATACACCACGTTTTTAAAACGGACTAAAAAGTATAAAATAATTTCTTCTAGCCCCATACAGATTTATAACCCCATACAGATTTAAAACGAAAAACGTGGGGCGCATGTAATAGATAATTGATGCATAAATAGTTTATTTCAGTCACTAACAATTGCAATGGAAATGATATGAACTGTTGTGGGAGTTTTCTCAACGACAGCTACTCCCTACACTCCTTACTATTAAATATTACATGCGCCCCACGTTTTTCGTTTTAAATCTGTATGGGGTTAGAAGAAATTATTTTATACTTTTTAGTCCGTTTTAAAAACGTGGTCTATTAAAATTTTTATTTTTTTAAATAATTATTTTCTACTTTTTAGTCTTCTGTGTGTGAAATTTTGCAATCGATTTTAAACATCTTGATGAGATTATGACGGAGACATGTGGCAAATTTCAGGTTTATTTCAGTTTCTCTTCACCTGATCATAAATAGAAAATTGCTATTTTCCTGAAAAAGTAAGTTATGTGACGCAGAGACCTTTGAGATATAATGAAAAACGTACTGCGCATGCGCAAAGATATGGCTAAAATATGGGGTGCTTCGATGGTCCCATGGGCCATCCTTATACCCAAGAACCAAATCTGTAATGTTAATAGTTTTCGAGATATAATGAAAAACGTACTGCGCATGCGCAAAGATATGGCTAAAATATGGGGTGCTTCGATGGTCCCATGGGCCATCCTTATACTCAAGAACCAAGTCTGTAATGTTAATAGTTTTCGAGATATAATGAAAAACGTACTGCGGATGCGTCATGCAAAATATGAAATGACAGACAGACAGACAAGAAAGCGAATTAATAATGCATTGTCATCTAGTTCTGAACTATGTTTAAAGTTTCAAGTCTCCAGCTCATCGGGAAGTTAGTTTAAAATCCATCGCAAGATTTGTACCGAACAGACAGACAGACAAAAAAGCGAGTTAATAAAAACGTGGTAAAAAGACTCTTTAATCTACAGTGTGTTGAAAAATGTCAGGGTTCCCTATCTCATAACTTTTGATCACTATATGATGATAAATATTATACA
This sequence comes from Araneus ventricosus, assembly GCA_013235015.1. Lineage (NCBI taxonomy): Eukaryota > Metazoa > Arthropoda > Arachnida > Araneae > Araneidae > Araneus > Araneus ventricosus. Next base: position 2,096,934 of record BGPR01000049.1, on the reverse strand, counting down.
TACGTAAAGTACAACTCAGAAAGTCTTTTCTTAATAACTCAAACAAAATTAAATAAATTTCACATTTCAGCTTCTTCACATCGAGCCTGAACTCAATTTTCTGCTAAGTGTTGATGGATTACATGTCAAAAAAATGCTCCCATTCGGAACTGTTACTGAGAAATCTTTTGAACTGTACTTTATGTAATAATTAATGTCATATTCTTTAATCAAATGTTGTGAAGTAAGAAAACTTTGACGATAATTTATGGATACCCTGTATTAGACAATGAGTTATATCAACTGTCATTTCAGAATTAAAACTGAGATATGTTTAAATGCTTTTCGTTGTCTAAATGCTTTCAATTTCTGTCACATTTCAGGGCAAGCTTCAGTACCATGTGGTGAATCCATCCATCACCATTGGCCATCTCTTCCAATTCTTATCTGATGCGAAAGCACAGTTTGAACTTGAAGACTATTCAATTGCTGCCATCTCCCAAGAACAAATATTTCATGCTTGTTCTCGTGCATCAACATTCTCCAATGGACAAATATGCTATTGAAGAACTTTCTTTCCACAAGATACAAAGATGTTTTAATTATTTTTTGCATTAAATTATATTGAGTTATTTGGGAAAAAAAGTTATTAATAATAGCTGCTTAATAGAATATTCATTCATTTTTTGCAGATATAGTGCAATTAAATCTTGATATAGTAATATTATAGATTATTTTCGTATTTAGCTTCTGGATCATGCTAAGATTTTTTTTTTCCAAATAGCTACATGACTATCTATTGATTATTCCTTTCTTGTACACTGATTAATCACATGAAGAAAACAGTTAAATAAATAAATTCTTAAAACGAAAACAAACATTTTTTGTAGAATAATACGTAAATATTTTATCGGGCCACAAAATTATTTTTGCTCACTTTAATAGCATTAAAAAGATGTCAATTTGTACGTTTTAGTTGTTTATTTTTTAAAAGCTGCATTCAATCCATTTTAAGAGATAAGTGGTTTTTTCTTACTCATAGTGATTCAGAGAATAACTTCTGAAATTTTTTAAATGCTCAACCTAATAAGTAATGTTAGATGATTTATTATTCACAAAATTCTTGCAAAAGTCACAGCGACTGTAATAATCTCAGAATGTTTTAGCTAAACTATTTATTTACAAATGGCAATCATCAAATCATCAATATCCAGCAAAATTAATTCATCTGTTGGTTGAAAAAAAACGGATAATATATCAAAGTAATTGACAGTGCTATTTTAAATTCCACATGTGAATCATTCTGTGAAATTTATGAGATAAATATCTTTCTTATAAAATAATGACACTTGAATGTCTTCTATTTCCTAAATTATTTTATCAGTAGCAAAAAAAGAGGGAAGGTGAAAAATCAAAACTCTCTATAAAAAAAAGAGAAGACAAGGCTACTCTTTTAAAAATAAACATTTCACAAAATATTTTGAGCAGCTTCTGGTCTTTAACACTTCTAAGTCAACTGTTTCCTTACTTTTGAAAAATAAAATAAACAAGGTTGTATGAAATATCTTGAGTTTTTAACTTTTAAAACTTCAAAATCAAATGGTTCTGCATTTTTTCAAAAACGCATTCATTTTTCAATTCCCTTCCAGGCTAAAGAATTTTTTTAAAAATTATGATAGAAAGAGCAGTTTTAATTAAACAAAATAATTATTACTAAATGTCACAAGTATTAAAATTCCAAAATGCAAATTTGAAATGAATAAATGAATTTTCTTTTTTATTCTAATGAATGGTTATTGACATAATTCCTGTAAAGTCCAAATTTATGAAAAATCATGATAATTCATAAGCAATTCATTTGATTTTTAAGTCTTCTGGATGAATCATTAGTTTATTACAAAACAGGCAACAACCAATAAATATTTACAGACTGAAAGATTATGATGTATGTAGCATTCGAATTCTCAAATCGCACTCGCGGGTGGAGGGCGCTCTCCTCCTCCGAGGGTCGGGGATTGTTTTTAATGAGTCGAGTTGCGAACTCAAAGGCTAAAGGAACGTTTTCGTAAGGCGCCGGTGAGTGAGGCCGGGGATCCCAACGAAAGTGTAGGTGTAAGATTGACGTGGCTGACCGCGAAGGGTCCCAGACGTATCTTTCTGTTTGTGTAGTTGCTGACCGCGAAGGGTCGCAACAATTAGTTTCTATGTGCTGTCCTGTCCGTTATTCTAGTGTTTGTCTTGAATGTTATGTAAATAAATTGTTGTCTGTTATCACATCTCTAGTAATCCATTTTGAAAAGAACCAACAACCCCTTAAAAAGAGGGCCACAATCCATCACAATGTACTACTTACAATCAACATGGGCTTCTTTTTCCATAACTGCATTTCACTTTAGTTTTTAGATTATCTTTCAAAACCAATAATTTTGTACATTTTACCGACATGCTTTTTTGTAAATGGCTTATAATTCATCACAGATTTTCCATTTTGAAATCACAGAAGATACAGGTATTTTGAGCAGTTGTGGGAAGATGAAAAGTTACCCAAAATGAAAACAAGAGACTGAATTTATTCAAAATCAACAACTTTATTGACAAAAGTAAAGCATTTAAAATTTCATTTGGTCCAGTAAGCATTGAACAAGTTTTAAATTTAAAAAATAACAGAATTATAAAATTCTAATAGATAGTAACTAAGGCAAAATCACCATTATTAAGGTAAAAAGGCAGAAGACAATTATAATATTGCAGTACAAAATTGAAAAAAAGTAAAAAAATTGACATGCATAATTTCTCAAAATAAGACTGATTTTTTTCACATATATATAGGGTTACCATAATTTTTTTCGTTGAAATCCAGACATGTCAGGGAGGAGAGGAGAGGGTGTCAAAGTATAGTTTCAAATTCTAAATCTGCTAAACAACAACCCTTTTTCATAACAATAGTACAGAGTTTGAGGAAGTAAAAAAGAGATATAAATTTTATTAACATTTGGTAATTCGAAATTATAATAATGTAATAAAGAATTAGAATAAAACTGCCAAAATTTTTAATCTTCAGTTTGAACTTGGGTCTGCATAAAGAGGCTCATCCATTTTCTTATCAACAGTGGGTGTAAACAATGAATTTTCTTCCATTGGCGGAATATCAGTTTTTTGAATATGCCAGATTCATTCCGTCTGCATTCACTGGTATAAATTCAGATGCGAGTTTAAATCTGGATGTATGGTAACCCTACATATATAAAAAAAATCTTATAAAATAAATCACCATGGGATCAATTTCCCATCATAATTGAACATAAGGCCACAATGCTTGTCATTGGCCTGCAGGATGGTATTCATCATCCCACTAACACTGGTTTGGGGTGCGATCAGACTACTCCCGACTCCCATATCAGTTTTCACGCAACCAGGATGAAGAACGAAGCATAAAATCCCGTGAGGTTTCAGGTCGGCAGACAGAGATTTCGTTACCATATTTAGAGCAGTCTGATGGGAGAAAAAGAAAGATAAAAAGATATTTAAAATAAAAAATTAGAAATCTTAGTTGTCAATTAGTATCGGAAACAAATCAGCACAACAAACACAAAAAAAGCAGCAGTGTTCTCCCTTTAACTTTCTTGTATACAGACAACAATATGGCACATTTCATAATTCACAATCTAATAAAAAAAAAAGTATGCATTTTGGATGTCTTCCTTTAGACTGAAAGGAACCAAAATTTGATGCAAATGTACAATCTTGGTAAAAAAAAACCCACATGCCCAGTTTATTTGGTTATGACATTCATATCCAACAAATATGTAGTTCCACTCACACTGGTCGGAGGTGCTATCGAACCACTTTCTCCTCCATAAGTCAACTGAAGTGAAACTGAAACATTTTCAGTTCATTGCAATATAAATTTTCTATATGACCTCCTCAAGTCATAGAACATCACCCTCATACCCCCATGCCTATAACCATTATGGCTACTGAACGGTTGAATGGGTATGAAAACATCACCTTTATTAAGGCTCACACACAAAAAAAAATTACAGATAGGCTATTTCAAGTGCTGAGGATACACAGATAAAAAGAATATATTTCATACATAATGAAAATAAAAATATGCAAACAAACACAGAAGTATATGAACTCTGAATGGTATTTACACTGAAAGAAGAGAATTTTTTTTTTTTAAATGAAGATAAATGACAATTTTAAAAACATAGGATATAGTAAGAAGGAAGTTAATATTATTAAATTTATATTGTACAATTATGTTTAGTACAAAGAAGAGAGAAAAAAAAAGCAGAAAAAATAGCAATTGATCACATATAAAATGCACAAAATCAACATGTATACTTGAAAGTAAAAAAATTCTTGCGAAACTTTACATTTTTGTCATTCAATGATAAAAAATAAAATAATAATAGCAAAAGCTGTTCAGTCCTTAGTCATGTATATTAAGTCCGGGTCCGCAAGTCATACTGCCAATGTCTACATGATGGTTTAGATATTGCCAAGCTCGTTTCAGCATGTCTGGTGTTATAAGTTCAGAGCATTACATATGTGTATTTAGGTCATCTAAGTTAAGTGGTAGAGGTGGAACATGCACATTATCTTTCAAAAGTTTAGTTTAGTTATATTAACATCCCATTTTGAAACAACAAAAAGGATATTTTGGGACTGACCTCATAATTTTGAACCACAGTTAGATGATGAGGATGCCACCTGAGCTGGCAACCCTTCTCCAAACTTCCACACCACATCAACGGGAGGGTGTTTGGCTCCTACATATGAATTAACATGCAACAAGCCACATCAAAGTTTCGAACATGGAACCCTATGATCCCGAAGCCGAGACCATAACAACAGCCACCACGGCCCCTAATCTTTCAAAAAGCCCCATTGTTGGATTAAAATTACAAAGTCTGTTTTGGCTTACTGCAGCATTCAAAATGCCTTTTCTTGCTAAGACGCCATTTTTAGTTGTAGCACTAGTAGCGCCACCACAACTTTGATAGTGCTGCCAGCCAACAGGAATTTGAAAATGTTTGCGTTTTCCTGCATTTTAAAATACAGGACATCATTTTGAATAACCCTCTTTATGAAAAATAATTAATAAAATTTTAAATAATTAGGAAATTATATTTTTGCATTGCTTTGTTACTTTTTTGGTGGTGGCATGAATTATGGAAAATAAAACTTGTTTTATTACAATCTTATTCTTTAAATACATGCTTATAGATTTTTAGTTAATGAGAAAGTGAACAAAGAAACATCTCAGGAGGTTATTTTCAATTTTCGAAAATGCATTCGCTGCAAACTAGAGACTTATTTCAGCTCATAACAAAATCAATATTTCAGGTGAACAAGAGGGTTGCCATAGGTGGCTAGATTTCAATAAAATCCATTGATATGAATTGAATACCATGAACTCGACAGAGAGAACAGCGAAAGAAATGGTTTCACTGCTTCGATGGTAAAAAGAATGAAATTAATGTACAACAAAATGTTCTTTAAATTAAAAAAAAAAAAATCAATGAGTTTTTTTATGAAGCATTTTTTTGAAATAAGTTTGTATGGTATAAGACGAATTTTGTAAGCAGATGAAGTATTTCACATTCAGTTTAGAAATTCTATAAATCAATTATGTCTGGAAAACAAACTTTTTTTATCTCCAGCCTAAACCTTTTGCAGACTAAGGTTAATTCCACGCGAAGCTCGACTTAGAAACCATTTTTAAATTTGCAATTAATTTAATGTTTTTTCATTTTAACTTATGGAAAACATATCAAACCTCTTGAAAATAAGAATATAAACATTGTATATGCAAAAGTAATTTTTTACTGTTAATTTCTTTTTACTAGTCTCTTTGAAATAAAATATCAACTATGATTATCCAAACTTTTATATCTACTAAAGCATTCAAAGAATTAAATAAATGTTATTTTTATAATTTTGTTTTAAAGATTGACTTACTCCTTTCCAAAAAACACAAAAATTACCATTATAAACTGATATAATTTTTTGTTAGAAGGATATTATTTTTATGTTAATGTCTTGTCACAAGAAACATGTTCTGTTCTAGTTTAAAAAGTATATACCTGATGAAAAATGAAAAAAAAAAAAAAAAAATCAGAAAATTAACTCGACTGTAAAAAATTGTCATGTCTGTCACAATCTGTTTTCTTTAATTCATTTTTCTCATTATTGATGGCAATAACTTATTGTGCAACATTAGTTCTTATGTTGTGATCTCCGATTATAACCATCATGATAGGTATGCAGTAATTGTATAAAGTGCAACAGATAGAATTTCAGTCAGATGGAACTTCGCAGCACTTTAAACAAAAATACACAATTTTCTCGATGGCATTGAATGAGATAAAAACAATCTGGCTTTTCTCAGCCACATCTCATGCCAAAGGTTGTATTGATGGTATAGGTGGGAAAAAAAGCGTTGGATTCAAAAAGTTAGTCGAGACAAAAAGGCTGATCCAAGAACATCGCTTGAATTTGCACAGGAATAAATATCCTATAGGAATCAGAAGAGCAAATAAAAGCTTTAAAAGCTATTGGATGAGATGTGGGTTACTAACAGTCAAGAAATATAAGGAATGCCAGGAACAAGAAAAGCACACTGCTTTCGCTCATATGCATTTGGTATTGTATTTTACAGTCTTGCATCTAACTGTGAAAAAGGTACTTTGTTTAATTTCAGATCTGGTGACTGTGTTGAAAATGTCAGGTTTGGTTAAGAGTCTTAAAAGGCGAAAAAATAGAAAATCTGAAACTGCAATGTGGGCAGTGGGTAATTGTACAGTATGATAATGAAGAATTTTATGACCCGATAACAGAAATAACAAATGAGCAATACCAAATAAAATGCTTGGTGCAAACTAAAATAAAGGGAATGTTTAAATTTTAATCTGATGAGCATGCAGTTTGGTATAAAAGACAAAAAATTGTATCAACTGCTGTAGCTCCTACTTTGCTAAATTCTCAAGGATTTTATAAATTTTGAGAATTTCTATGAATAATATAATGCATTATGTATAAAAAATTATCATTGTACATCATTAATGAAAAATAAACTTAAAACTAAGAAAGGAATGTGCAAAGATGATTCAAATTTTTACACGTGTCATGACTGTCACGCTATTAACTATTTTTTATTATTATTATTATTATTTATTTAAATTTCACAACTTTTTTATAATTACATATCAGATGAAAGTTCTGTTTGTGTAAGCTAAAATTTCTGAACTTCAACATGTGTCACAATGTAGAGAAATTGAATGATAATCAAGGGTCACTCAAAATCATGTCTGTTTTCGTTATGTCCATCACCTATTGATGACAATCAAAAAATATTACATTTATTAATTTTTACAAAAATTCAAATTTAAATTCTGCAGAAGTCTCCTTTTAACTTTAAATAGTATAAATGTTTCAAATGTTAAGGAATGAATTATTATAAAGCTAGGAATATCAATAAAACTTAACTAAAATTCAAAAATTATTTATTTGTAAGTAAATTAAAATTTAATATAAAAAAATTCAAAATATAAATTCAAAATAAAAAAATTGAGTTATTCGTTTTTATGTATAAAAGTCAGATTTAAAACAGAAAAAAATTCAGTTAAAAATAATTAGAAACCAGAAATATCAAAGAAAATGAAATAAAATTGATTTATTTGCAAGTAAACTTAAATCTAAAAGAATCCAAATCAATTTTAAAATTATTATTAGTTTTTAAGTAAAATTCAGATTTTTTAAAAATCAGGGGGAAATCATTATAAAGCCTGGAATATCAGTGAAACTCAAATAAAATTAAAAGTGTATTTGTTTGCAAATAAATATAAACTCAAATAAAACAAAATAAAATAGAGACATTTATTCGCTTCTAAGCAAAATTCAGATTTAAAAACAAAAATTATTAATAAAAAAAATTGTGCAAATGAATTTAAGTCCTCTTGAGGGTCAACTGAAGTTCCTTGTGGGTAGGTTTGGATCTCTTATCAAAAGGGATGGTTTTCTTCTGAAATGTATTTTATAGTTCTTTCCGATATCATCAGTTTTGCTAGTCATAATCCTTCTCTCAGTTTTCACAGGATCACTGGGCAAGATTAAATTTATTTCTGTATTTCTCAGGAGTTACAACTGGTGTACTTTAAATGACGAAACGGATTAATTAACTTACAATGTGAATTAAATGTTAACTGTAATTACAAATGTTGGTTTTTGTACTTTTGACACGTTTCTCCATAAAAGTCGTTGGTGAAGCATTTTTTCTTGCAATATGTATGCTGGTCAATTAGCAATGAACAGCAAAATTGATGTTAAAAATGTCAAGAGGTCTTCTGCGCAAAAGTCCCCTTCTAACATCATACAGAAATATTGACGCTTTACTACAACACAACCATGAACGGCAGAATTTCAGGCTTTATACCAAACGATGCAAGTACCTTCATCAAATCGACAACGCAAGAAAAGTAATTTCTGCCGAGTCTGCAGAAGTCTGCTTTTAAAATCAAATGGTTCAAATATGAATGAGATGCTTTAGAACTGAACATGAGCAATGGAAAAGCCAGTTCAGTCACTTGGAGGATAATAGATGAATAAAAAATTTGATATGTCACAAAATAATAATAATAATAATAATAAAAAAATTTCAAGAATGCAATATAAAATAAAAGCTTCCGTTTTTGAAAGTGTAGAGGTACAATGGTGAAGTCTTCACATACATCTTTAACTGTTGGAAAAATGATTTTAAAATAAGATCTTAGATGCGATTTTAGGCTCTTCTATCCATGACCAAAATTTAGGAGACATAGTATGTAGTTTACCAGTGAAGTTTTGCAGGTAGAAAGAGAGAGACAGTAACTTTATATACAGTAGAAAAGGGAATCCCCCTCATTCCGAAACTGGAACTAGAAATAGTATGTAGTTTACCAGTGAAGTGTTGCAGGTAGAAAGAGAGAGACAGTAACTTTATATACAGTAGAAAAGGGGATCCCCCTCATTCCGAAACTGGAACTAGAAAAACTGCCTATGGAAGCCGATGATGCTGTTTGCATTGCCAGATTGATGCAAGATAGTTAAAGTTATGGTGATTAGATGTTGAGTAACATGGGGGGGGGGGCCCCACGACTCAGAATATAAAGTGAATGAGTTTTTAGCTTTGAATTTAAGTAGTGAGATAAAGAATTCATTTTAAAAAAAGAGAAAAATCTAATTTATTACATATATATAAAATAATTTGCACAATAGTTAAGTCAACCCACTCTAATTTGAAAAATAAAACAAAGTTAAGTGAATCTCAAATATCAGTAAATATAAAAAATCAGTCGCCGAAAATATAAATCAATAAAGAAGAAAATAATGTTTAAATGGGCCGTTCCATGTCAAATCAACAAAATTTTTGAACAAAATTTACCTCACCATCTCAGATTTATATGAAATTTGGCAGAGATGAACTATTGATATATACTTGGTAAAATACCAAATTTCAGCTAGAAATGTCGACTCCCTTTTGAATTACAACAATGTAAATTTTCAAAAATTTGCACCAAAACCGCAAATGGAAAACTTCTGAATCGCACTAGGAGCTCTCTTAATTGAAATAAGAACTGGGATAGGTGTCCTTTTACAGTACTTTTCAAGATCTTTCCAGTGGTATACAACATACTATAGGTTAATATACAAAAATTGTTGTATAAATTTAAATTTTTTCTTAAAGTTCATATTTTCAAATTAATTCCATGAATAGTTCGTATTGTTGTAAATCACATGGCAAACAAATTTCGCTCAGAGAGGTTTCACTGTAAATTTAAATTTTGACAAAACTTTTTGCATATTAACCTATAGTATGTTATATACCACTGGAAAAAACATAAAAAAAGCTGTACAATGACACTTATCCCAGCTCTCCAGCTGAATTAGGAGAACTCCTAGAGCAAATCAAAAATTTTCCGTTTGCAGTTTTTGGGAAGATTTTTGAAAATTTACATTGCTGTACTTCAAAAGGGAATCAACATATCTCAGTGAAATTTGGTATATTTCCAAGTCTATACCAATAGTACACCTATGCCAAATTTCATGAAAATCTGAGATGGTGAGGTTTATAAAGTGTGTTGAGTTGACCTGGAATGACCCAAATAACTAAAACCTTTCATAGTTATAAATAGGGAAGTAAACGAATATTCGGCAGGCCGAATATATTTTTAGGATAATAATTTTTTTAAAATACACATTTCACAAAGAAAATTGCAAAATTACATTTCAGTATATATATTATCAAAAAATCTCTTAACATTTACCCAATTTTAAGTTGCATAGGAGTATTTATTAAAGTTATATATAATTTATCATTGCAAAACCTAAACTTATTATACAAGAACAAAAGTTTTTCAGCATTTTCAGGAGCGAGTCATGTTTGGTTTCATGCATGTATAATATTAATTAGGATATTAACTAGGACGTAGCGAATATTAAGTATGAGGCCTATTCAGCCCTTTCCCAAATATTCTGTCTGGCCAAATGCTAAACAGATATCTGGCAGAATAAATTCAGGATAAAAAGTTTAAAAAAATTTTTTTTAAATATATTTAATAAAAAATATTGCAGAATTACGTTCCGGTACATTTTTTATTAAAAAAATCTATTATTTCTCCAATTTTAAGTTGCATAATACATAAGTGTATTTAAGAATGTTGCATGCAACATAATATTCGCTACATCCCCAGTTGATATTATACATGAATGAAACCAAACAAAGCAGACTTGTTCCAGAAAATGCTGAAAAATTAGGTAGGATGGAGTTTCCACTTAATTGGTGGGAAAAAAATCCAAAAAAATTTTCCAAGGTTTGCAAATTTAGCAAAAAAATATCTTTCAGCACCAGCAAGCAATATATAGTGATCATTTGTTTTCTGAAGCTGGTAATATATATAAAACCATATGAAACAGACTTCTATATATGATAAATATATGTCACTGTATATTGCTTGCAGGTGCTGAAAGATATTTTCTTGCTAAATTTGCAAACCTTGGAAATTTTTTCAGATTTTTTTCAACCAATTAAGTGGAAACTCCACCCTACCTATTAGTTCTTTATCAAAATAGGAATTTACTTCTAGTAATTTAAATTTATCCATTCAGTTTATATTTGATTGAATTTTTGCATGAATTTTATCATTGTCATATTCTGTATTGATGATTCTTTTATTTCTTTGAAACAATCCCAAAATGAAGGGGGTTTCTCATTATTGAAATTAAGGTATTTAAAATATTACAAATATATAAAAAAACATTTACATTCTTTCAAACACACAAATAATAAAAACATAATTTTATTTAATCTTAAATATTTTTCATTTCAAATTTTAAAAATATTTCATTTACAATCAAAAGATAAATGTTTTTAAAAATTTGGTATTTGGCCGAATACCAACTACTATTCGTTACATCCCTAGTTACAAGCAGTACAAAGTAAATGTTACCTTGCTAGCTCTATAAGAATAACTGCCGCCTATCGTGTTAACATCGATTGAACCCTTTTTTGATGTTATGTTAACAATTGAACCACGAGCACAGGACAAACTATCGCTTCCTGATTTTGAAGCAGCAGTCTTCAACAGAGGCAGGAGTTCCTGGAAATACAATAGGTTATTTTGATCCAGCTACGAAGAATAGACCATTGCATGTAGCTGTAACATATTTCTAAGAGAGAACACATTTAGTTTATTTCTAAAAACTTCCCCCCTCCCACTTTTCTTAACAGCTACATTAAAAAAAAATCTATACTTATAAAAGGCAATGTTTGTGTGTATGTCCAGACGAATCTATTGCACTTACAGCCTTGAAATTTGGCACACAGGTAGTCTTCTTAATGGTGACTCAACGCATCTCGAAGCCGGAATTTTAAAATTCAATCCAGAAATTTTTTTTATTTAATGTTTTGGTGTTGTTTTGGTTGATTTTTTGCACTAATTTCTAAATACAATGGTTTTGAATAATTGTACGAAAAAAATAGACACAATCAAAAAGAGCATACGATTTCCATTCTATAATGAAGTTTTAGTTTTGAATTTTTAACGTAATTTACTGAATTTTCAGAATTTTTTAAAAAAGAGTCAGCTTTGCTATAGAAGTTTTATTTTTGTTTTTAAATTTGCTGCATCCAACATTCTAATAACACTATTATTTTCAACTTATAACTGCAACGGTTCTGTCGGATTTAAAACAAGAACGGTTAAAACGTATTTTCCTGTTTTTTCTTACTTAATTTTTTCCTGGTCAGTTGAAAGATATTTTTCCTCTAGCGAGGCTTCCTCCCGCGACACCTCTCCGGAACGTTACGGGCAATTTCATTGGCTGACGGGGCAGGGTGACGTCAGAACCTTCAATGGGGAACTTCAGCATTTTTTAAAAACACATGAAAGCCATCTGTATTTGCAGAAAAAATCATTCTAATTTCAAATATGCAAGTGAAATTTTACAAAAAAATTTATTTATTTAAATATTGAGAGCGAAAGATACACTGAAATAGCAGGAATCATGATGCAATCCGAAATGCACTCTCATTGGCCGAGTAGAATCTGACGTAGAGGGTGCCTTCCTTCGCATACTTCTCTTTCGCTAGTTCTGTATTCTGCTTTGAATCAAGGCGTTTGTACCAGCTAACATTTTAAAAGTGAAGTTTTTAGCTTTTCTACTATACAGCGTTCAATTTCACAATGGATATTGGTTTTGTACAAGCTAAATCGGATAATTTGAGACTCTTCCGCGAATCGTATCGTCAGCCCTTTATTTGAAAATGCCTTGAAAGAATGTGTATCTCTCTGAATGCAACAGATTTTCCAACAATCAGCACTCAAATGTGACGCACTATTCTGTAGTATTTTTATGGATCTCTTTGAAAGCTTCGGAACAAAGCAAGCTACTCACTTTCTATCAGTAAAATCCTGATCGCTTACTTATTTTATTACAAGGGAAGGAATACAAATGTTTTGTCAGTACATGTGTCTGTAATTATTCAGTTCCGACAAAGAAACTGGACACAAAACGCCGGCTCGTAAATTATCTCATAAGAAAAGTTGTTTTGACCTTCCCTTCAGTTACCGGAACAGGGCTCTATATTATACAGAAAAGGATTTGCCTTAGAAAAACGGATAGGTTTTCGAAACCATCAAGCAACAATAAATTGCAGAGGGGCCCTCGGGCATTCCGAGAAGACGCTGCGATTTCTGTTGCACAAGCAAGAACGGAAAGATTTTGCATGATGTATTAAATTTCGTATGCCTACAGAAAAAAAAACAGGAATTTATTTATTTCAGAAGTTCCGTTCAAAATAATTTCAGGTACGGCATTTTTTTAAAAACACACCTATGCCTTTTAAAAATTAATTTTATTTTATATAGTTTTATTTTACTACGCTTTATTTTACTATATAAATTATTTCCTTTGTACTATTATTAATTTTAAAATACTAGTTTATACTAATTAATATAAAATCTGGTAAAAATAACTTATATAAAGAAATACACTAAAAAATTAAAAATGATAAAACTGTAACCACTTTCGTAAATTGCAAAAAAAAGAAAAGATACGAACAAAGTATCTGTAAGTAGTAAGCCTTCTTTACTGCAAAGTAAGTTTTTTTCTTCATGTTAGTTAATTTTTGAATTATATAAAAAGAAAACTATATAAATTTATAACAATATTCAAACCAGACCAAATGCGACTGATCTAGGAATTTAAGTGCTGCCATCAACAAACTCGAGATGCACGATGAGATCAATTTATTCCACCTTCTCTGAACTGTAATAATTGATGAGCAAACTAACTTTTGATGACTAATTTTGATTTTAATGCATTCATTGAATATAAAGAATTTATTTTGAATCAAAAGTTAATTCTGCGAATTATTTTGTTGAACTACAATTGAAAACGAATTTTATTATAAAAAAAGTCGCGAATTTAAACTAATTTTTAAGATATTCTTGTTGATTTTCAATAGTACTGCTAATTTTTTTAAAAAATATAAGAAACATTCGAATATCCATTGAAAAAATTTATGCTATAAATTAACATGAGCAAATTTTTTTTTTAAAAAAAAGATTCTTAAAGAAGGTGGGATCTTCTATATTTTTACCCTTTGAGGGGCAATGACTCTCAAAGGGTAAAAAAATAAATTCCATGTAATCAAATGGGAAAAAAACTAATTAACTTTAACTATTTGCTTTAAAATATCTTAATTTTTTGCTGCTAATCTTACCTTATACTTCTTTTAAAAACAAAAAAAAGATATCGAATTCTGAATTTACTGTGCTTCATGATATACAATTTTAATAGGTATAATATAGATTAATAACTCACATCACAAAATGATCTCCACAGACATGACGAACGCTGCTTGCTGATAATTCCGGATTTAGCCTCGGATCTCTCTTCATCGCTTTACACCACTTTTTGCTAATAACACAATTTTTTCGCACATTGATAAATAATTTATCGGGTGCCGTTACAGTTGTATTACGACATTTAGGAACAATACAATACTTGTATCTTTCCGACATTATTTTATCTGATGCGATAGTCGGAAAGTATAGAAAAAAAGAGAATCTCTATAGAGCGCGAACGGGAAGGAAGAGTGTTTCTCCCCCGTCTGGCAATTTTGACGTCAGACCCGTTTCCCGCCAAAATGGATCGTTTTTCCCGCGTTTTCTGAGAGTCGAACTTTGATTGCAAATTTTAAAAAAACAAAACTGTCTAGAAATTTTTTTTTAATGTTATTGTTCGTTTCGAAGCATTTTAAATCGATTTAAAAAATAAAAAAAAATGCTGAAGTTCCCCATTGAGTGACTTCGATTATTTATTTTCGGATTTGATTTTATATTTTGCTTCCTGTATAATAATCATTTTCATGTTGCAATTTTTTAATATTGTTTCAGATTAACGTACTCTGTATTGCTTTTCTACAGTTGAAATGTCAATATCGCGAAGAAAAATAAGTGGGAAAAGCAATAATGTGTATCTTTTTTGTTTTCAGAACTTTTTTATGTCATTGTGGGTGGTTTTTTTTTTTTAAATTTTATTGAAGTCCTAATGCCATGGGCAACGCAGTGCACATACTGCTAGTACTATATATTGAAAACAGAATATTTAATTGCTAAGTGTTTCAAGGAATAACTAAATTGGAGAATAAGAGACTAGACTATCTTAATTTTCAACTAGTATTCAAGTTATCATACATGACACAGGCTTGAAACAAAAAAGCTGAACTTCATAAATAATGAATCGTGCCAAACATAAATAAATTTATACAGAAAGTGCTTATGATATTTAAAAAAGTGTAGAATTATAATATAATAGAAAATTAAGAATGATAAAATGTGATGCCAAAAAAGCCGAAATCCGCGGAAATGTGTCATGTCTGAGTTATATAACTACAAATGCAATAATGTAAGTAATTATTAACTAAATCACATTAAATACGAGGAATATTTCCATTATTGTTATTCAAAATTCTATTGTTCAAACATAAAATGAAAAATAGAAAAGCTGACAATTTGATGAAATGACCAGAGGAATAAATCATTAGCAAATAAACCAGATTTTTTAAAAATAAGTATAAAGGCATCATTCATTAAACATAATGATAAAGTTAACAGCATAAATAGAGCATCAGATTTGTGCTTTCACAATATTAGTCAATATAGGAAAAACTGAAAATGATTAAATTTAATATTGATTACAGCATTCAACAATGTTAAATACAGATATATATATAACTGCATTATTAAGAACTTATCAAACAGTATAAAAATAAACAGGAAATAGAGTGAAACATATTTTAAGCAAATATGAAAAATACTTCCTACTTTCTAACCTTTAATACAAATTTATTTTTGAAGATTAAATTAATTTAAGATACAACTGCAGTAGCAAATTTCAATTTTCAGTTTGAATGAAGATTTTTTTTTTCCTTTTTTTTTAAAGAAAGAATATTTAAGGTATTTCTAATGAAATTTGTGGTTTCTGGAAAAAATCTCATCAGAAAGTTTCTCAAAGACTTGTAAAATATACTTTAATTCCTTCTTTTCCTCATTGGCAATAATTAAGAGTTAAAAAGAGATAAAATTCTTACTACACATTAACTGTATGATTTTACTGAAGACACATTTAAATTAATCATCTGTTAAGCATAGGATGGGCTTTTCCTTTCAATTCAGGGATTTCTAAGACATGTTAACTTGACCAAAGACTACTAGCAGTTCTATGAACACTAGACTTTATACAAAAGAAGAAGAAAAAATGCTCTTCATTGTAGACTTACAGGTTTATCGATTTTTTTTAAATGCAAATTTTTTACACAAGTCTGATTTTATCAGTATTCTCAAAATCACAATCCAATGTCTGCTTTTATCACTATTAATAAAATTATAATTAAATGTCTGCTTTTATCAATATTAACAACATTACAATTAAATGTCTGCTTTTAACAGTATTAAAAAATTATAATTAATACCTGTAGCCATGTTGTAATGTGTTAAGTAACTAGAGCTATTTTGTGAAAAAGATAATTTATTAAATAAAACTTAACTCTAAACAAAGACTAACACACATTAATGAACATTGATAAATTGCAGCAAACAACATCTTTAGAAAACTCTAGAATAAGAAGTTGCAGAATTTACAAATTAGTTGTAGCACTGCTGAACTGGGACAGAAACCGACATGCTCGCATAGCTTGATAGCACAGCTGGCTAGATAATTATAATCAACACATGCCATTTGCTATTATCAATATTCTTGGAGGCATTACGAATCAACATTCATTTGAGCAAAATTGTTGAAAAAAACTGAACATTACATGAAAGGGGATCATTAAAATGGCCACCATCTTCAAACGGAATTTAAAAAATAAGAATCCTTACAAGTACATAATTTTTAATGACTTCAAGGAACATTCGAGTAAAATTTGAAGAAAACCAAGGAAAGTATTTAGTTGCGATTGTGTAACCAACAAATTTACAGACAACCAGACAAAATGCAGAATGGTCAAGTTAAAATAGAACCTTGCTTCTCGGCACCAACATTTGTTTTTCTCCAATCTCAAATAGATAAAATATATTTTGTCTGAGAAAATTTTGCTCTTAACATGAAAACACATAGGACTTTTTTTTTAGAATACCTTTACCAACCTGCAGTGTCAAACATCTCTTCCTCACAAGAGTAGAATGACCGCTTGTATAAAAGCACATTTAGGAAACATTTTCATGCTTTCAATAATAAACATTTCACATTTTTCCAACATTAAACAATTAGATTTACAATTTTTAACTGAAACGAGACACATTTAAAGGCTTACCTTACTTAAAAGAAGAGGGCCAACAGTATTCACTTCAAAGTTCTCCATCATAGCTTCTTTTGTTACATTATCCAAGCTCGTACCAATTGCTACGCCAGCATTATTTATAAGCAAATTTAAACCTTCGGAACCAATTTCTTGTTCCAATTTTTTTCGAATTTCTGGGAAACTTTTCTCATCTTTGATATCTATAATTACAAAAGCAAAAGAATACATTAGATTTCATAAATAAATATAATGAAATTACAGGGTGGCTAGTGAATTTCCTTTTACAAATTCCCTGACTTTTCCCTGACTTTTCCCTGACCTTTCCCCGACTTTTCTCGACTAGACTGATACATTTTATACAACATTCTCAATTCAATAATAATTTTATAGTAAAAAACAAATACTAACTATGAATAACACAGTAAATAATTTGCACAATTTTATCAAACATAGAAAAAAAACTTGCAACCTTTAATTCTCTAGAAAATATTTGTACTGTAAAACCAAAAAAAAAAATAAATAATAATCTAGTCTTAAATGGTCACTAAATAACCTGCAAATAGTTTCTTTTTAAGAACTTATAATCAGAGATGGGATTTGAAAAATTTAAGATAATACTTACTTAAACAGCAAATTTCAAAAATTTTCTTTCCATCATATCTAGGTATTAATCACATTTCACATCACACTAATTACATATCTTGGTATTAATTACAAATGAGCTAAAATAGTTATAAATACAATGAAGTTTAATATTAAATACATAAATATATACACTATATACAATTGACATGTTTTCGTTAAATCTGAGACAGGATCTTAATCTCTTCATTTAGAAGATCAGCCTGCCTCTGAGCATCTTCTAATATTTTTGCTTTTTTCCTTTGTAGTTCCTTCACATTAATTTCAGCCTGCCTTTTATTTTGTAATTTGATGTAATTTCCTTCTTGCTGTTTTTTCTTTTCTTTTGAGGCCTCCAAAAATCGGGAATATGAATTCCTAGCAGCATGTATGAGGGGTTTCTCTATTTGCAGATTATTAATGCCACCTATAGATAAGATAGTGTCATACACAATTCGCCTTGCCACCAGCAATTCTTCTCGCATATTTTCTACAATACACTCTGCATTAACAGAAAAACCCCTTTCTACGTTTGCATTTCCATGGGAAAGTGTACACACAAGTTTAATAACCATGGATAAATTTGAACACGAATTATCCTTTGTTATTAGATTCATCCAAAAGTGATCAACCCTGGTTTTTCTGCTGTAATTTTTCAAAGCTGAAACTACATTGGGTTGATCACACAAACTATTGAATTCTCTCATTACTCTGTCGGCAATAGAGCTACTGATCCAATTGTGATCTAATAAAATCGTTAAGAGCGATTCCATTCTAATTTTTCTTACTTTCGCATTTTCTGCTATATTTGGATCTAAGCAAGATGCAGCTTTTGGGAGTCGCAGGTGAATTGGGGATTTCTCTAACATTTTACTTATAAATTTAATAATGCTTTTCTACAGCTTTCTCTAAACTTCAATATCATTGAATCTTTAGTTTTCCCCATCTTTTTCGACACTTTTGAGATTGCATGTTTTGTGGCAATGCCTATGTTAATTTCTCCAGCAGAAAGAATGTTTTTTTCTGGAATTTTTAAGTCTTTTAATGATTTTATTTCATCCATAACACCTGGTTTTACAATTCTGCTAATTTGGGTCATTAATACAGCACTTAACTCTTCGTATAAAAATGGCACTAAAGGCTCATCACTCTGAAATTTTTCTAGGAAGGGCTCAACATCAGAGGCTAGACCCCTGAAAAATTCAAGTTTTGCTGAAAGCAATGGGTCTGCAATAGCTTCTGATACTATTTTATAACTTTGTGAAGAAATAGTTTTAGTTTTTTCTATTTCTTCAACAAATAGCATCAGCATGGGAATGAGCTCAATAGCCCTTTGGGCGACTTCGGCATTTTGCAACCACCGAACCGCACAGAACTTTTTGGGAAAGACAGATGAAGTGGTCACACTTGTAAAAAGAGCTCTACGAGCAGGACTATCCTTAAATAAATTGTACACTGCCCTTAGAAAAGGCACAATGTTCCATCCTGTTTCTTGCATAGAGGATTTGAATGCACAGTGCCTAAAACAGAAGTACAGAAAAAATATGTAATGTATCTATCATATACTCTTAATCAAATAACAAAGGGTTTAAATAAACTTGGCAAATACTTTATATTCCTTTTTTAAAATAATTTTTCAAATTTGAACAAAATTTCAATTAGTTAATAAATGCTTGTTTCACATTATTTAGTTCTTTAATTTAAAAATGTTAGAAATAAAATATTGTTAAATACTTACAGTGTATGCAGTCCACAGCTACCTAAATCCAGAAGTTTCTTATCATCTGAGTCTGTATTTAAATCAGCTTTGAAATCCTTTAAAAACTTCAGATTGACGTTAGGGCCGTCCATTGATATCTGAAGAATTTTTTTTAATTCAACAGATTTTAGTCCGTCTTTAAAAGCCTGCAGAAGATCACTCGCTCTTGTGCGACCTAAAAAAACCGAAGTTAGGTACCGCGTACACACTTGCTTTTCTTGCTCATCCCAAAACCGAACATTAATGTCCATTTGTTGCATCTGAGCTACTTTATTAAGGGACTCGTCAAATCCCACCACCAAAAACTCACATTTATTGCACTTATCTGATAGTTCTTTTTCAAAAAAAGGCGCAATTCCATATGCTAGCAGGTATCCCACTTTGTCACGCTGCAGTTGCATTTTTTGTGCAATGTTACTATCTGGAAACATAGTTTTGAATAATAGCACATCCCGACCAGCAGTCCTTAATGATGTGTGCGTCATGACAGTTTCAATTGTCCACAAGATTTCTGCTTTAGTAACAGAATCATTTATCAGGAATGATTTTATTCCACTGGTGTTTTTTCCTGGATCAGTAGAACTATTACTTGCTGAAACACTAGTAGAGCATGAGGCAACCGTTAGTTCATCATCGTTCGAATTCGTTTTCTTGATATCCGCACAATTAATAACTGAAGACTGCTCCGATTTTGTGAAGCACCTGAAGAGCGATGCCGACTTTTGACTTGCTTCAACTTTCTTTTTGTGCTTAATTCCATTCATGTGGCTTGAAACAGCACGACGACCCATATTGCTCAAATCAAAAGTCTTAACACATAGTTTGCACTTGGCAATCTTATTATTGAGTGGCATTTTCTCAAGCCACGAACTAAACGATGGATCAGATAGCCAGTCATCTTGAAAAACTGTGTGCTTAGACATTTTACAAAATTTTTAACCAAGCAGAAACAAAATCCGAAGTTGCTGGAAAGAAACCGAGCTGACTAAAGAAAGTGAACTCCGATCTGATCCGACCTCCTGCACAGGAACGCACACAATAGAATCTGAATCAGCCAATCAGAAGATAGAATGACTATGATTTCACTTGACCTTAAGGGACCTTGACCGTAGGAAGGGGGAGAATCGTCGCGGGTAGTCGAGTTACTATGAGAACGGCGTGAGGCAGCGAAGAGAGCCGTAAAGGTGCGCTGTTTCTCGTTTGAAAGTTATTATCCCAGATTTAGAATGGCGAAAACGCACCATACGTTTTACGCAAATCGATCGGAAAACGTATTTTCTTATATCGCTCGAGAAAATATATTTATTAATTTTAATCCAAGTTTTGATTTTCCGGATGCGACGTAATTTTTTTTACACTTTGCAAAAATTCCCTGACTAGTAACGCAAAATCCGAAAATTCCCTGACTAGTAACGCAAAATCCGAAAATTCCCTGACATTTCCCTGACTTTTCCAGAAATACGAAATTCCCTGACTTTTCCAGGTTTTCCCGGTCGCTCGCCACCCATTTCTTATTATAAGAAATATCAATTAAAATAAACCATGCATTTTAATGAAAAAATATTTTTCTTAATTATTCTTTATATCTACTAATAATAAAAGAGAAAGCCTTTGTGTGATGTGTGTCTGTTAGCACTCTACAGAACAGACAGTTGAACTTAGAGGTACCAAAATTGGTACAAGTATACCTTGGAGTGTGGGAATGTGCAACTCGGCGACATTTTTTAAAAATTTTTTATTCAAATTTGAATTATTTCAAAATTAAGTAAAATTGCAACATATTTTGCCTTTTTTCCGTCAATAATTTCCAAAAGAATTATCACATGAAAATTAATTTTATACCAATTTAAAGTGTAAACAATTATCTTTCCAATGATAATAGTATGAGTACAGTACAATAATTAGTTTTAATTTTACAAGCTTTTTAATTGTCATTAACCACGGTCAAGGTCGTTCAAGAAGACCATTTCTCTTTTCGCCTGAACTGGGGTGACAGAAGGTAAGGAGGAAGAACAGGGTGCAAATAAAGGAGAATGTGCATAGGTCTGTCTGTGTTGGTGCTCTACAGGACAGACCGTTGGACCTAGAGCTACGAAATTTGGCACAAACATACTTTGGAGAGTAGGAATGTGCACCTTGGAGCCCTTTTTCTGAAATTTTAATTAAAATATAATTAATTAAAAATTAATCAAAATGTTGGCATTTTTCCTTAATAACTTTCGAAAATATTACAGCACAAAAATCATTTTCACACCACTTGAAAGTGCAAAAAATTATCTATTCAATTATATCAATTAAGTTGACGTACCATTTTTTCTCCAATTTTAATAAACTTTTGTAAATATTTTTTGACATAATTTACACAATAATTATCATTGTTGCAATGCAATTCAAATTGCTTTCATTGTTTAAACAAATATTTTTTTTGCATGTTTCTCTTCCAGTGTTTAAAGCTAAGGTAATATCTTAATGTTTAATGATATGTTTTAATCAGTATTATTATCATCCAGTTAACATGCTGCTGGACAAGAAATTGCCCGACTTTTTAAAGATAAATCAAATGCATATTTTGCAAGAGGAATAAGAGAGTGAAGTTGATTCCGACAACGAACAATTATATGCTACATGACACAGACAGTTACTCGACTCCATTAGGGATGTTCACATAGACAACAAATAGAATAGTTGCAAGATTACTGAAAGAACATGGGTTAAATGTCCATCAAAATTTGAAATTTAAAATGACTTTGTTAAAGGAACCAAGAATATCAATTTATACATAAGAGATTCAGTTGAAATTATATTCCCGGTGAACACGGCAGCTACTATACTAATTAAGTATAACAAAACAATATACCAAAAAAAACTTATAAATCAAATTTATAGCAACAGTAATAAAAATTCAATTGTAAATTAATAGTTAAATTTTACCAAGTTGGAGGACTTTCACAGTTGAATTAGACTTAGCTATTTGCTGCAGGTCCTATAATAAAACAAAATTGTGTTAATAATTTACCAACATTTAAGAAATAGTTCAGTTGACATAGTTTTCTTATTTACAGAAACTGATGTTGTTGCGTACTCACGTCATATAAAATAAGTGTTGCACGTTCGCTTTAAAAATATAACATAAACTTTATCTTCTTCGAAACATATTTTTCACCTTTCAAAACATAATTCATATAAATTTTGTTGACAGATGAAATTTAAAGCTATAGCATAAATAAAGATTAAAACAGCATAGAGACTTCATTAGCTAACAAGATAGATATATTATCTTTTTTTAATCATGTAAATATAATAGTTACATGTCAATATGAAGAAAAGTGAGTGAAGTTAAAATTTTAAGGCACTAAAAATATTTTTTCAAATATGACTAACAGAATCAAGGGATTGTATAGAAATTTTGACTTCGAATTTTTCTTAGCAGTACAGCAATACATTACATTCTTGGCATACAACCCTTTACGTCATTTAATGCATTTTTCCAACTAGAAGAATACACACCCATCTCTAACAATTTAGAAATTAGCTATTGGTCCAAGATTAGAGTGGACATCCTATATTTATATACACTAAAACCCCAGTTATCTGAAATGCCCCTGAATTAAAAAATCCAACAAAATGCCAATGGACCTTATGCACCGTTTGGGTTCGAGAGTATTAAAAAACAGCTGTGGAGGAATAAACAAAACGATCGGCCTATAAGCGACTCAGAAATAAAAGCAGTTATGAGTCAGCTGTTAAAGACTGACCAATGGCTGTCTGCGGCAGGTCATGTGTCGGAAGATCTGACGTCACATGCATAAGGTCCATTGACGTCCTTCTGAAAAGATAACGGTACACTACTGCTCTAAAATGTTAGGAGGGACGCAAAGTAACAAACAAAAATTCCCGAGTTTATTAAATGAGCAATTCATATGCTATAAACTATTACTAAATATATATTCATGTACCTGCTATAATCTTAAAAATGAAATTTTAACTTTAATAAAGGGCATAAGAGAAGCCTACATGGAGAAATTTGAATTCATTTTACATTCAAACTATTTCCGAATTACATACTGTAATTATAGATACAGAATATTAGGCCGCAGGACATGGGCAGCTAACTAAGCTAGAAAATGCAAAATTATTATTAAATAGCGGTGAAACTTGAACGTTCAATTTAAAGACAGAAAACATCAAATATTTATTAAAAATGCAATGTTCTACAACGAACAGAAGCAATTTAAATTATAAAACATCAAAATATATTTCAACTGCAGCCAAATTGTGCTGTTCTTCCGACCAATCGGAAAGCGGCAAACTGGTTCGCAGAATATGCTTTGTTTACGTTTGAGTTTGCTGCTGCTTGTTGATACCCAGATAGCAATTTTAGTTTGCAGCAAGCTTGCCACAAATTTGTCATGACAAGAGTGCAAGCTTGCAACAAGCTTGCAGCAAGTTAACGAAAGCTTCGAATTCACCATGAAACGAACTTGCAGCAAGTTTGCCACAAGCTTGTCGTGCAAACTCATTGCAAATTATAGCAAAAACAGAATACGAACACAACCCGGGATAGAACTCGCGACCTACCGATTAGCAGACAGACGCCGATACCACTCGACCAGATCGGCTACGACAGGAGAAGATAGATTTCGTTAATACATCGGTCGCTTCGATTCGTATACGATTTATTTTAAACTTTTTTCTTGATTTTCATTAATTTTTTGAGTTGAGAATATGATTTGAAGTCAAAGAGAGAGCGATTTTCGCTAATAACAACGTTTTGCTAGTAGAATAAATTATGAAATTAGAGTTAAAAAAAATAAGTTAAAATGGGACAAAATGTATAAGTTTATTTTTCAACAAACATTGACTGTTTTTTCGGTTTAATTTTGTTTATAAACGCTAAAATTTCAACATTAAGAAAAAGGCGATATAGTTTTCTTTAAAGTGCCAGTGATATATTTAGTAAAAAGATGGAAAATGTTTCAAAAATTTTTTTATAAAAAAGTTAGGTTTTTTTTCAAATTATCATTGATTTATTGAATTAATAAAAAGAAGTACGGTCTAGGAGATTCTATTAAAATCGGATGTTTTTTTTTAAACAGAGACAAAGATAATTATCTCTTTGTGCTGTCTTTGCAGGAAGCTTGTTTTGCATACTTGCTGCAAGTTTTATTTGCAAGCGAGGGTGGCGCTAGTTGTCACAGCGAACTTGCTACAAGTTCGTTTCAAGTTTGACGCGTCAAATTTTGCCATGACAAGTCAAAATCAAACTTGTTGCAAACTTACGTGCTATCTGGGTATGTATCTAACAAAAACCTAATTTTTATAATTTAAATGAAGGAAATTCCCATAAACTATCGACAATAAAGCCAGAGATCTTCGTTTATGTCACTGTTTGGAAGTTAAACTTTCACTCAAATTCAAATGTCACTTTTAAACTATTTCCTATCACCTTTATACAAAGTAAACTTTCTTTACTGAAAGTTGTTCGAATTATGATGTGAATAAGAACGTGCTTTATTTTATCTATTTAAATGGTATTCAATAAAATTTTGTTCTAACCTTCTGGTACAACAAAAGAGATTCTTCTATATTTCTGCAACAAACATAATCAACAGTGTACTTGCAAAGTATTCATAATTTATATAGTTTTTTTATTGTATATTTATTTCTGTCTGAATTGAATAAACAGCATTTTTGTTGAGATAAAACAAACACAATAATATTTATTCGTGTTAATTACTTTTAAAGAAACATTAAACTGAAATGTGGATATTAAGGATTTCATAGATATTTGATTGATTACAAAACTTCTCGAGGTTTTCACTACTCATACAATAGTGATTTTTGAAATGTCAGAATACTAATAAGAAGATTTAGCAACTTCAATATGCTTGTTGAATTACCTGAATGAAGAACAGCTTGTTTAGAATCAATATTTATACATAATAACCATAATCGCTATTTTCCAAAATTAATATAATATCAAAAATTATTTCAAAATTTTAATTACAAGTATACATTCATAAATAAAATTACAGCCATTTTCAAATAACCTTATTTTACTGTAGAAATATCTATATAATACTGTTTTAAAGTATAACTAAAAGAACATTATTAGTCTTTTACACATAATGATGCATTATTTATATTTCTGAGCAAGTATTCAAAACAGATTTCATATATATCTGAAGCTCCTTGGTATGCAGCTACTTATAAAAGTGAACTGGCATTTTAAATATTCTTTTGCTGATATCTCTTAGATGTTTTAAAAATTCTAAGTATGCAATGGACAATTTCACATATTTGCTTTTTAAAAAATTCAAATATCTGCTTAGTTGTAAATTGTGTAGTTCGCATGCAGATACAATCATTTTCAAAAAACATAGGTTCACAGCATTAAAGGCTAAGATACTTTAAAAAAATATGTGTACAAAATAACATTACAATTTTTTATACATAACAGTTTCTTGTTTACATTGACGAGAAAACATTCAATACATATTTTATATGTGATGATGAAGATTCTTATAATTATATAGTTTCTACAAAGATATACAGGCATTTAAAACATCCATCTGAATAAAATAATTATAGATAATTTTTTTTAATTATTTTCAAAACTATACAAATATGAAATTTCTGTGTCCATTATTTTATTTATGAATGAGTAATGTTCTTTATACAAATAGTACAATAAATAATTATATAAGCTATTGGTATTTTAATCAGAATTATCAGGTAAATAAACACATTTTGTACAATTCACTGAGGTGCAGTTTGGAAGAATGACAAGAACAACTTCCAATAGAGCATCTTTTATTTTACCATTTGCAGTGAACATTATTAATGCTGGAGGAACTGGCTCTTGTGACATATGATAATAATCTACTTCCAATATACCCTCTGAAATCTTCTATCCATAATGTGAAGGATATAGTGCAATAATAAACTCCTGTTTATTCCACCCTGGTAATTTTCTTAATAATGATTAAACATGTTTTTGAAGAAAATTTTGATTTGGAGGAAGATTGGTATCTGATAAGCAAGATTTTAAGATTCAAAATGAAACTTAAAATTTATTAATACCCAAAAACTATGTATTTTGCAAAAATAAAGTATTTACAAATGGGGATTCAAAATTTAAATTTATAAATACACAGAAACTGGTTGCGTTTTTGCAATTAAAGTATTTACGAATGGTGATTAAAAATTAAAGCATCTAAAAACTGGCTATTTTGAGAAAAAAAAATGTATTTGTGAAATATGCTTCAAAATGAAACATAAAATTTATAAATAATCAAAAATGTATTTTGCAAAAAAAAAGTATTTGCCAATGAGGATTCAAAATGAAACATAAAATTTATATTTATATAATAAATAAGGTATAATATTTTTAAATTAAAGTTCTGACCAAGTTTTTTAAAAAATTTCTATCAGGATTCAAAATAAAATATTCCAGAACTTAAACAGGATCGGAGGATAATTTATCTTTTTTGATTTGAAGGAATGACACTTAAAATGAAATAATTTTGAAAACTGTTTATGTTATACAGAGAGGGTTTGTGAAATTTCTGATTCTTAATTTCTCAGAATTCCAAGCTACAAGTCAGCCAGTCTTATTTTGATTTAATGAGGAGTTATTTACTCTCTTCACATGTATTAATATTATGGAAAATTTTATGTTGTAAAGAAAAAAATGGTAAAGAAAAAAAGCACTTGCTTGCAACTTTTTAATGTTAAAAAAAGATAAAAGTGTACTGTGATGTTGAGTACAAATGACAATGTAACCAAATTGGAAAAACACATAAAAAAATGTTTCAAATATCCTATTGGGTTAAAAAAAAAGGGATGCAATAGAAAATTAATATAGTTTTAAACAAATTCAAACTATGAAAACTACATCAAACTTTTAGTTTCAAGAACATTTAAGTACTGAAGGTGATGATTCAGATGAACTCTGCCTAGCAGTAAAATGCCTGGTACATCTTCAAATAATATAAAAGTTTCAGGAATAACTATTATTCAACACATTCACTATAAATTTTAAAACGATGAGAACTGAAACATCTGGTAACTTTTCATCAGAAATTGTCTGGTTCTTTGACTCATTTATCCAAAAAGAATTATGAACAATTGTATCCTTCAATTTAGTTTCCATTATCAGCTCTTTATAATTTTAAAACCAAATACAACATTCCCTTTTTAAAAAATTAGTTTAAGAAAGAGTTTTTTTAAGCTAAAATAACTCCTTTTGTAATAAGCAGCAAATACAAAATTATTCATTGTAATTGAAAAGGGTATTTTCATTTAAGTCATGTATTTTATGTTAGAAGCATGATGTAGTAATGCATTTGATTTTTCTG
This sequence comes from Araneus ventricosus, assembly GCA_013235015.1. Classification (NCBI taxonomy): domain Eukaryota; kingdom Metazoa; phylum Arthropoda; class Arachnida; order Araneae; family Araneidae; genus Araneus; species Araneus ventricosus. Next base: position 2,068,859 of record BGPR01000049.1, on the reverse strand, counting down.
AATAAGTATTTTAGTTTTTATAAACTTAATTAGTTTAATTTTTATTGATTAAACTTTTTGATTATTTAAAATTTAATTATATTATTTATCTGGGTATCTATTTACAAACCATTATATCTATTTTATATGAATAAAGTGAATTGGAAAAATAAATACCCAGGTAAGTATTTACCATTAAAAAAAATACCCAGGTATTTTACACCACTGATTATAGACTTTGTTAGGAATTATTTTCAATGAAAAAAGCTTTTAATTGTGGCTCTACTTTTGTTTCTTTTTTATCGCTCCAAATCCACTGATCTGCACAAAATTTAATTAGCAACACTGAAAATCATCTACACAGTCTTCCAGTGCGTAGATTTTACATTCCATCCTAGCAATATACCACTTTATTTTCTAGATTGAACTTTTTAGAATCGCTGAAGTCGAAGCCTGTGAAAAATAAAATGCGCAAACAAAAGGCGCAACGAAAGATTGCATCCTTGCTCCTCATTGGCCGAATTGTGGTTTTCTTCGCGATAGTGATTCTGTATAAGGCATTCTGATTGGTCAGAACAATGGAAATTTTATAACTTTAATTCTTTTGTATTAATCAATTTTCGTCGATCCAATGTAGAACATTGAATTATAATTTTTTTGATTTCATATTCTTTTCTTTGGTTAATTACAAAAGTTTCCCCGCAACCTAATAATATAACTTGAACGATAGCGAGTCATGTCCTGCGGCCTATATAGATATTCATGGCTTAACCAAAAAAGAACATTATCTGAAATTTACCCCCCCCCCCTCCCTTTAGTTCAGTTAACCGAGACAGTAATGTATATGTGTTCAAGAGAAATGAAGTTTATTTGAGTTAATAGTAGCAATTTCTGTTGTGATTATCTGTCATAAATCAAAGATTTAATAACTGGGTTTTAAGCAGCTTCTTTCCCATTTGTCAGTGGTGTCAAAAGGCTAGATCCCTTACGTCATGGCAAGCGTTTCGCGTATTTGAATTGTTTACTACGACGCGGATTTTTAAATAACTTAAAATATTTATGAAATATTTAATAATAAAATATATGTTAATTAGGATGATTTTAATTAATAAAAAATGACAATTAGAACTTAGGTTTATTTAGTGATTATATATTTTCCCGATCATATAATTGAGAGATTTTTCTTTGCCTTATAATAAAAATCGTTTGCATGGAATTTTTGAAGTTTGCTAGGTCATATTTTGGAATTCATCGTTTGGAATTAGTGTTCCTTAAACATCGATAGTTCAGCTATCGATAGTCCAGTCGATAGTATTCCCAACTATCGACTGAAACTATCGATAGTATTATTTCAGGCGATACTATCGATAGATGCTCTTTCAGTCGATAGTTTAGAAACTATCGATACTATCGATAGTTTTTAAACCATCGATAGTTTGAAACTATCGATAGTAGGTATAAATGAGACATGAGTACGTATGTAACGTAAATATACATGAAACGTAAGTGCATATGTAACGTACGTCTGAAACGTACATATGTAACGTACGTCTGAAACGTACATATGTAACTTACGTCATAGGTATATATGAAACGTGCGTACGTATGTAACGTAAGTATATATGAAACGCGAGTACGCATGTAACGTAAGTATGTATGAAACGTGATTACGTATGTAACGTACGTCTGAAACGTACATAAGTAATTTACGTCATACGTATATATGAAGCATGCGTACGTATATGACGTACGTTCATACGTGAATATGAAATATGCGTTCGTATGTAACGTACGTCAAACGTATATATGAAACGTGCGTACGTATGTAACGCAAGTATATATGAAACATGAGTACGTATGTAACGTAAGTATATATGAAACGTGCGTACGTATGTAACGTAAGTATATATGAAACGTGAGTACGTATGTAACGTACGTCTGAAACGTACATATGTAACTTGCGGCATACGTATATATGAAACATGCGTACGTATGTGGCGTACGTTCATACGTAAATATGAAATATGCGTTCGTATGTAACGTACGTCAAACGTATATGCGAAACGTGCGTCCGTATGTAACGTAAGTATATAT
>BGPR01000049.1:1941724-2066776 GCA_013235015.1 Araneus ventricosus | reverse complement strand
CGTACGTATGTAAAAAACTGAGTATGTAAATGTACTATGAAAGTACGGATGTGGCATGCATACGTACATACGTAACCTGTATACTTTCGTACATTATATATGTATGTGCATTATATAGATACCTTCGTACATACACGCGTACGTTACTTACCTAGGAACGTTTCATATGCACGTATGCAACGTTCGGAAGCGTACGTACGTTTATAATGTAAGTACTTGTGTATGCATTTTACTTACGTATGAAATGTGTATATGTATGTAACGTACGCACTATTCTAAGTAACATACTTGCATATGTATGTAACATACGTACGTAAGCATGTAACGTACTAAGTTTATGTATGTTTCAAACATACGTACGTACGTTACATACGTAATCATGATTCGTAAATACATACGTGCAATCAAACGTATGAGCGTTCCTTGCATAGAATGCACATTACATACATATATACGTAAGTTACATTCATACAGACGGACGGACGTTACACATATGCGAACGTACGTATATCCGTAAATTTTTACTTACAAACTTAGTACTTAACATATATACATAACGACGTTGTGCGTTATATGTGTACTTATAGTACCTAAAATACTCATCTACATACTTATCACATTACATGCGTATGTACTACATACGCTTTAAATATCTATGTACTATATACGTTACTTCCATACATATATAAAGATACGAAGTACAAAAATTTCTCAGTAATCCAAGATCAATTCCTCGATCAATTAATTACTTGAACAAAAACTATCGATAGTTAGAAAACAGTCTAGAGTAAATACATGAGAAATTAAAGGTAAAATTTGAATAATGCGAAAATGCATCAATAATCAAAGTGGTATAATTACTTAAAGCACCCCCTATAACAATACATAGACTTGTTGCTTGAGAGAAAACAATCGATAGTTTCAAAACTAACGACTAGAACTGCAAGATAAATTAAAATTCAGTACCATATATATAAAAACTTGCTTACATCAAGTCAAAAATCAATTTATTAAAATATCCAAAATTGACCAAAAAGGCCAATATTTAAATTATACAAAAATGCATCAATGATAGGTATTATATAATACATCACCCCCACTGACACAATACACGACCCGCCACTAGATAGAAGCAAATATCAATAGTTTCAGTCGATAGCTTTAAAACTATCGACTGAAACTATCGATAGTTCCAGTCGATAGTTTTGAAACTATCGACTGAAAATGCGCCTATCGATAGTATTGCCCGAGAGGAAACTATCGATAGTTTCGAAAACTCGATACTATCGACTTGGCTTCGATAGTATCGATAGTCTATCGATGTTTAAGGAACACTATTTGGAATGCTGTCTTCACCTGCGCGATGGTTTCCTTGATGTGCCGCATTGTTCATTTTTCTTTTTCATATATTAAGAGTGTTTCCTCCCAAGTGCAAACTTTAGAACTGAGTAAGTTTTAATTTTTACTAAACTTGTTTTGAAGAACATTTGCTCTTAGTAGCAACGCTACTAAAGGACAAATATTCTGCTGCTTCATTAGAGTAATTAAAAGAAGCTGATTCCGTACATTCACTAACGTAGCGAAGCTACTAGGATCCTGCTTTGCTGAAAGCGAAGCCGCTGATGTTTTTTTAAGTTAAAAAAATTTGCCTGGTGCCCACTTCAGATGAACGCAGGCATCGTGAGCACAATTTTTCCTGCTTCGTTAGAATAATTCAAAGTAAAAGATTCTGCACATTCAATGATCTAGGAAAGCTAGTAGTTCTGTTGAAATTCTACATTTAAAAAGGGAGATAGTGCAACGACAAACCACAAATGTAATGGGTTCGAAAAAAGATAAAACTTTACACGATTAACTTTTAACTGTGACCGATGCACTTTTGCTTACCATTAGCATCCATCTTGCTTTGGCGGGGTTTTAAAAACCGTGTGTTCCAACATGTAGATTTCAACCGGAATATTTTTCTGCATTAAAATTAACTAGGGTTAAGACACTATACCAACATGCAAGCAAAATGTCAAAAACTGAAGGATGTTGGCAATTATTACGATCAATAACAATTTACCACTTCTGAAATAGTTAATTTCAGAAACCAGCTTGGAAATGAATTTTCGCACTAGCATAATACCTAATAATAATATAATAATGCAGTTTTGAAGCGAGACGCAGATAATTGCAATAAAAATATCAAAGTACTACAAGATAATTGAATTCCCACTTACTTCTGCTTTGCTAGGATCACGGCAAGTAGCAAATACGAAATTGGGCGGAGAAGGAAGGTTAATGAATTGTTTAACGAATTCAAGACCTAAACCACGGTTCGCACCGGTAATAAGCACATTAGCAATACTCATGTCGAACCTTACACTCCAACAGTTGTTATGGAACGAAAGAGCTAAAATATTTCCTATTATACCGCTTTTCCTCTACTTTGTAAATAATGTGCTTAAATGATAAATCAGTTGAATAGCCAAGGTTATTTGAACGAAAGATATTCTTAGTGGTGCCTGCGGCTCGTCAACCACAATCAGCTTGCAGCAGAAGAGAGGGTAAGATGTTCTTGAGTAGTAAGTTTCCGAGATCTTGGTCTGGTCGGTGGGGAACCAATCAGGAGCCTGGAAGCAGGAGAGATGGAGAGGCGAAGGTGGATTCATTTCTCATGTACCACCTCGCTTTGGTAATTTGTCTAAGGATAATATTTTCACACCTGTCGATGAGCCAAGGTTATTTGATAATATAATCTGCTTTATATACAAAACGTCAGAAAAAAAAAACAAAATAAAATCTAACCGTTTACAGTCACAGAGAAATCAGTTTTTCACACTAATGACAATAAACATAATGCTGTCAGGTAATAATTTTGATTTTGCATAAAATATTTTTGTTCTTTAACTGATGAAATGCAGTAAAATATTTTATACTTATACATGAGAAAAAGGCTAAGAAAATTATTTCAATAATAATCCGTTTTTAAGTCAACAAACTGTCGCTTTAGAGCTATATACTCACTCACTTCACTGTAAGTTTTTTATAGTGATGTGTCAGATTCGTTCCTTTCGTGGAGTCGGATCAACGAATCCGAGTCCAGTTCCGGGTCCGGATCCGCGGATTCGTTCCGACTCCGAAACGTAAATGAATTTATTGCCCATAATTACTGTAATAATATTTATTACAGTAATTATGTAAACAGTATTATAAATTATTGAACTTGTATTTTAATATATTTATGAATCACAATTAATAACATATAATTTTAATTATGTAATTAATTATATTGATATTAATTTTATTGAATAATTTTGATTAATAATTATAATTAATTATATTGATGATAATTTTAATAATTAATTTTAATTACTAATTATATTTTTAAATTAACATTTCGGCTAATTATTTAAAATTTCGTTAGTGAATTTAATGACAGTTTGCAAGAATCGTCAGTATTTTGAGACGCTTTTGATTTCTATTTTCTGGTTAGGACTTCGCATGAATGTCATTTAATCTGTTGGAAACAATACATTTACTGAAGCGTTCAGTAATGAAATTTCAGCTAATATTTCTTTCTAATTAAATATAAAGTCACCCAATCCTAATGAGATCCATACGGTAAAAAAATCTTTTAATCATCATCAAGGAATATAAAACAACTCTTTACAGTCATCAAAGATCCACTGCTGTTAAAACCTGTTATTAACTATATTAACAAAATGTAATTTTTTAGTAAATTCCTGTCAGTTGAATTCATTGCTTTTAAATTTTGAGCAAACTATAGATGTCATTTAAACATACAGTCAACCTCAAAAAAAATTAAGCCACGGTACCTATTCGGTTTTCCATCAAATCGATGGAAAACCCATTTGAACCACGGTCAGATTACGACACGTAAGCTGGCACACTTTTTCCTCTCCAAAACTTTTAAAGGTGCTAGAAGGAAGAAGTCGCCTCGGGATTCAAGAGTTAAATAAGGCTACTTCGAAAATTCAACCGCATTGAAAAAAAAAACGTTTCTGATTGCTATTTTTCCCCAAAATCAGGGGTCGCAGAGATGCAACTGTTCGAATTATTACCTTTCATCCAAAATCAGCTGTCGAAACAGCAAGCAAAGCCAGCAAGCAAAACCAGCAAGCAAAACCAGCAAAGTCTCATTAGAAGCTAGTATGTAAGTAGTGAACAGAAACGAAGCCTTCTTGCGTATAGGTACAGCTGTCATTTCCAAGGCTAACTGGAGATGACGTCATCTATGGGGAAAGAATACAAGCGAGTATCTGCTAGGAGAGGAAAAAAGCTCGTCCATGATGGGATTAACCAGCGGGAGTGTTCTCCCCTCAACTTTCTCGTATACTTCCCCCAAAAGGTGCCGTTTCTACTTCCCCCGCGTGGCTAAAAAAATTCGAACCTACTGTTATCCAGAATCCAATGACTATCAGAAGGTTTTTCATTATAGTGATTGAAAAATATCTAGGCAAAGAATTCAAAGAGATGCGTACCGATTGAAACGCATCTGTCGCACACTGCTCCTGCCGTCTCAAGGACAAACTGACGTAATCGCTCCTTTCGCGAGCACAGAAGTACGCATGCGTGTGGAGACAGCGGATTGGTTTCAATGGTAAATTATACAGACCGACGGACAGTCAACCCGCTGACGGATTTGGCCCAAAATTTTATACGGACCTACATTCATGACGGTAAAACTGTGTATAAAATTTTATCCATCTGGCTTTTCAAGTTTTTGAGTTATAGCGTTCGCATGACCTCGAACATACAGACAGACAGACTTCCCTTTGACGGATTTTGTCCAAAATTAGATAGAAACCTACAAATTATGTTTAAAGACCACATACCAAATTTCATCCCCGTAGCTCTAATAGTTTTCGAGTTATCGTGTTCACAGACACACACACAGACATAATTCCAAAATTGTGTTTTTCGGAATCAGGGGGGGGGGGGTCTAAAACGTGGAGATTCGTCAAAATCTCGAGTTCGAATTTTTTTGACGATTACAATACTTTCTCTTTGTATACTTCGTATACGAGAAAGTAAAAAAGGGTTTGTCGACAAGGCACAAGGCCAAGCCACAATTCTCGGAACGCGATGTCAACACGAACGTTGAATCATATTACAGGTTCTCTGATTTTTAATTTTGACACTCGTTTACGGTATCTCGCAATCTTTTTATCCCTTGACCCCCTGGATTCACCAATGGGAACGACCGCAATTACTTACAGGTTCTATTTGTCTCTGCATTCTCCCCGTTTCTTTTGCTATCCTACAACAAACAAGCAAACAATGCGGATTTACATCGCTCACCTAGGAGCCGAGTGGCTCCTTTTTCAAAAAAAAAAAGACAACACATTTTGGTGTAACATGCACAATTATAGTGCAGATTTATTACATTTGCGATAGACAAAATATTTATATACACGTGAGCTGGCACACTCGGGACCAATCCAATCTTTCATTTTCTGTAACAAAAAGCATATCTATAGAATGGACTTTCAAATATGAATTTATCTTACATAAGTATGTGCATCATAACGTAAAACTACATTCTCAATTCTACAAATAGGTATGAAATCCTAAAATTAAATAGGGAACTCATTTAATGCAAAGAAGACATGTATTCAGTTTTCACCGGTTCATAATTTAAACTGGTGTTTAGAAGCTTATATAACTTTGAGCATGCCATTCCCATTTTGAGGTCCTAGATGAAGAAACTGGATATATAAATCAGATTATATCAAAATAAAATTCTTCTGAAATAAAGAATCGATCGTCTTAGTCACAGAAAAAATGTCTTAGAATGCAAAAATTGTCTATAACTAAAACCCCAACAAAAAAAATATGGGTAAGCTGCCATTGCAACTATTATTCACTTTTAAAAAGAATTTTATTTACCTCAACAATGTGGCTTCGTAAAAGCCACTTCGAAGCCACTCAACGTCCTTCCTTGTTTCTCTTTCATCAAAGGTCTGGGGGGGGGGCGGAGTAGGGCGGATAGTAATTTCGACATTTCGAATGGACCTGAAAAAAGAATTTAGAAATTATAAAAAACATAATATAATAATACACGATACTTAATGTATTAAAAGAGCATTTTTTGGCTTCGGTGGGCCGACCTCTCTTATGTTCCTGCCCAAGAGGTAAACATTTAGATTAACATTTTAGATTAACATTTCACGCTTTCTCATGCCTCACATCATATTAACTTGAAAAAATGCAGTTTAAAAGAATTTTAGACAGGATTCTGTCCTTTAAATGACAAATTCCGGTTCATTAAACACCCACTTCCGGTTTTCGGTTTGTTATAAAACAATTAATATTGTTTCCCCATCGGGCGTATTCTGACACCACTCCTGTTGTGGGTGGTTGTCGTGTCATAATCTTTCGTTCATTTAATTCAATTTAAGGTATCCGACTGTGTTCGGAGACATTTTTTTGAAAGAAATAACTTGTAACATTTTTAATGTTATTTTTTCAACTGAATATGTTTTAAAACACTGAGAAATTTGAAGAAAAATGACTAAAATATTTACCTTATACTAACAGCCATAGACAAAATCATATTCTAAATATACATAAATCCTTGTAGGAGTAGGGGAGAGTGGGGGCACCTTGAACCATCGGCATTTATTCTTTTATTTTCTCACACTAGATGTTACCACAGTACTATCAACTAGAACTAAATAGATGATTCATGCAAACCATTGTTTATTTCCCTTGCTTGATACCATTGTAGAAGGTTGTGTTTAACCCTCCTTCCGGCAGGTCGAAATAGCAGCGCTTAAGAATGCATTCCCCCTGCTGAGGTCAGTTCCGTGAGGAAGATTCGACGGTTACGGAATACATTTTTGATTTGATAAATCGGATGCGACACTGTCAGGAGTTAGCAGTGACAACAATAACAGAAACCAGAGATAAGAGGAAAACCTGGTACGACAAAAACGCGGTGAAGCGTGAATTTCGCGTCGGAGAATTAGTTTTAGTGCTGGCCACTTCTAAGCCAAATAAAATGGCGGTACAATGGACTGGCCCTGGCGTCATCGAGAGTAAACTTTCCGAGACCAACTACATTGTCAGGATGGAAGGAAAGAAAGATAAAACTCAGATCTATCATATCAATTTGCTAAAACCGTATCATCAGAGGTTAGAACGGGTAAATTTACTTGTTAATGGGGAGGAAAATCAGGAACGTGAAACGGAAGAATTAACGATTCTGTATCCCGTTTCGGCTCCGAATATTTACGACTTTGAACGGATCAAAGCAGACAGCGCATTAGAGGGAAGACTGAGTCCGACAGAGATCGAGAGCCTTAAGCAACTGCTAGGCCGACATACGAAAATATTTTCTAATGATCCCGGAAAAACTCATTTGGTTGAGCACGATTTTGAACTGATCAGCGATAAACCGATTCGTTCGAAACCATATCGCACGTCTCAACGACAGAAAGAGATCTTGAAGGGCGAGATTAAACGTATGCTCGATCTAAACATCATCGAAATAGGACAGTCGGATTATGCTTCGCCTATGATTCTGGTTGAGTCAACAGGAAGAGACCTCCGTCCATGCATAGACTATCGTCTCTTAAATGCGAATGTACGAACGCAATTTTTCCCCTTGCCCAATATAGAAGAACACGTAGAAAGGGTTGCCGCCACGAAGTACATCACGGTGATAGATTTGGCTAAAGGATATTGGCAAATTCCTTTGAGCGAGCGAGCACGCCGATATTCAGCTTTTGTTACCAGTTTTGGTACATACATTCCCTTGAGAATGCCTTTCGGGCTCGTGAACGCGCCGTATTTTTTCAGCAAATTGATGGCCCAAGTTTTGGAAAACTGTGACACCTTCGCAGTTCCATACTTGGACGACATAGCAATTTATTCCGAAAATTGGGAAGATCACTTAAAGCATGTTGATGAAGTGTTAAAAAGAATAGGGAACGCGCAACTGACAATTAAACCTTCGAAGTGTAAGTTCGCGCAGAATCATACCAAGTATTTAGGCCATATTGTAGGAGGAGGAGTGAGGTCGCCTGCCGAGGCGAAAATTAAAGCAGTAATGGAATTTCCAACGCCAAAGACGAAAACTCAAATTCGAGCATTCTTGGGACTCGCAGGATACTATGCACATTATGTGAAAATTTTTTCTTTAATTGCAGCCCCGCTGACTCAATCATTAAAAGGGAAAATTAAAAAGGAAGGTGTGAATTGGACCCAAGATTGTAATCGAGTGTTTACCGAACTGAAAAATCGGTTGACAGAAATTCCAGTTCTGCACGCTCCTGATTACAACAGAGAATTTATTGTACAAACGGATGCGTCGGATTTAGGGATCGGAGTCGTTCTGTCCCAACAAAATGACAAAGGGGAAGAACATCCAGTTCTATTTCTAAGAAAAAAATTTACAGACGCACAGAGGAAATATGGCACAACAGAAAAGGAATGTGCAGCAATTATTTATGCGATCACGAAACTAAGATATTATCTGGACGGTCAGCAATTTACAATTGAGACCGACCATAATCCCTTAGTATGGCTAAATTCTAATGCTGGAGCAAATCAGCGCCTCATGAGATGGTCTTTGGCATTACAACCATTTCGGTACAAAGTGGTACACAACGGTAGCGTTGACAAGTTTGTGCGGTAAAATGATTTTTTTCTCTTCGAAAATCGAAAAAACCTCTTCTAAGGGGAGGGGAGTTGTGAGGTCCTGAAAATCACCCGCAAATTTTCCCACGGAAAAAGTGACCGGACCTCCCAGTTCGCTAGCAGAGAGCGACCGAAGAAAGGGGCCGACAAAGCCCTTCCCAGATTGCGTCATCCCGGAGGGTCTTCGTTTGAAACTCACCGCCACCGGACCTCGAGTTGGACACACAAGTAGCCGGAAAATGCATTGCGTACGCCTGGAGACAATGCCATTGAGGAATTAAAGACAGAGTTTGGTTATTGGGAGAAAAGGTCCCCTCTTCGACAAATGAAGAGCTGAACTTGTGACCCCGCCTAGAAAGGGCAGGTCCCAAGGAGGGTTTTTAAGCTGGAACTATAGAGGAATTGAGGGAGGAGGATCGAAGAGATCAATTTGAGGTTCGTTTGAAGAACCGGAGATTAAATTCTCGTGACCGAGAATTTGGAAAAGCAGTTATCAGGCTGAGAAGCTGCTGTATCGGGCCTTGTCCCGTTAACCTAAGCCAACCTTTGGCTGATTATCGCTCGTCTCGAGTGAGAAGTTCGTAGGAACTCTGATTGAATTAGACGTGCCTTACGTCGCTACGAATTACCTTCTTGGTATTTGATATAACCCGTGAGTGGTTATCTATAGAAATCTGAGCGGATTAATACCTCAGATCATTATTCCGGACTTCGGACTTATACTCGCCTAGAGTAGAACTTTTAGAACTTTCTGCATTACCTCGAGTGAACTCGTGAAAATCTGCGAACTGTATCCAGATTGATCTTTGACTTGTCTTATGCTATCTCGTCCTGAGTAGGCGGAGTTGTATTGAATTGATATTAATTTGTATATTCTGTAGAAATTCCTTTAATCAAGAATTTTAATTAAAAAATTAATATCTTAATATGGCTGTGTCGTCTGGTGAGTCCTTCATAGCTTAGCATCGCTGAGCTAAGACCCTACAACCCTTCTCAGAAAAGTTGGGAAGGTCTTACAATTTGCAAATGCAACAAGTTGGTTTTTTTTATCGGTGAACGTTTTTAGATTTTTTTCTTAAAACTAACTTTAGAAAAATAAATTTTTATAATTTTTGATATGAATCTTTTTGTTTCAAATTAAATGCGTGCGTCTCATTGTTTTCTCCTCCCTACATATTTATAAAAATATTTTTATTTCCTCGAACTATGAAATTATTACTCGAAGTTAGGTACGAGATATTTAATTCTTGAAACGAAAACAAATATATATTGTCCATTCAGTGCATTGCAAATGTGTTGTAGCACTTAAAAATGTGTGTTTAAAACAATAATCAAAATTAGTGATACTACGTTATAATTTTGTTTCTTCAACATTTAGAAAAACAATTGTGTAAATAGGGAGTCTCAATCGGCATTTTGAGATTACGATTTCTGGTGTTTATTTGCATATGATTATGATTTTAATTTTTTATTAAATTTTCATAACTTAGCATTTGTTACCAAGGATGAATCTAGAAATCCGTTAAAAGGGGGTAGGGGACTACTTTGGAAAACAAAAGTTCGTGTTTTTAATTCTTATAAATTAAGAATTACTTAATTAAAACAATGCATTGTAGAAGTTAATGTGCTAATGTTTTGTAGTACTGAAAATAAGTGTTGAAAACAATAATCACAATTAGTAACACTACGTTATAATTTTGTTTCTATCACATTTAGGAAAACAATTTTTTAAAATAAGGAATCTTATACAAAGTTTCGGATTTCGAGATGACGATTTATGAAGTTAACTACATGATTAGATTCTATTTTTTCATTAAATTTTCATAAATTAGTATTTGTATCTAAGAGTGTATCTAGGAATCAGTTCAAGTGGGTGCTGTGGAAAACATTTCCGTGTTTTGAAATCTTAAAATAATAGATGGCCTTAGGTTGGCACTTCTTTTATAATTTTTCTAAGGGATACATTTTTTCGCTGCGTTGTCGTTAAATTAATTTTATCCTTTTTTTTTCGTGTTCATAAACATAAAAAAGAAACTTATTAGATTTCATAATTCCAAAGAAAGCCCAAGTATGAATCTTATTTAATGCTCAACAACCTTAAAATTCCCAATTATAATAAATTATTACGTTAAGAAAGTATAAGATTTCATATAATCAATGTTAATCTTTTCAGAATGAAACCGTTAAACAAGTTGATTACATAGATTTTGTCCATTATTCTTTTTAAATACACTAATAAATGATAACAAAAAAAATATTTCCATTAAAAAGTATAAACGTACTCATATGTTAAGTAAATCTTTTATATTCAAATATTAAGTTTCAAAAGCAATTTGAATTCGAATGTCCTTAATGAAAACAAAAAAAAATATTTTCATTAAAAGGTATAAACGTACTCATATGTTAAGCAAATCTTTTATATCTGTATATTAATTAACACTTATTTTGAATACACATTTACTCTATAAATCTAAAAAAAAAAACAACTGAAAATCCTCTGCGATTTTTACGCAGGGGACTTCTGTCCCTGATTTTACGCTGCTGAACGCAATATGAGTTAAAAGACTAGATCTATTTAAACTAACCCTCCCCCTGACCACAGACACTTCCTCTCATTATGTCGCCGCGTGACACCTAGGGGGAGAAAAAACTGGTAGAAGGAAAATCTCGGTCTGACACTCGTGAGGGAGTTTTCTTTTCCCGAGACAGTCTCGGGCCACATTAAAATCCACATATGAGAGTGAAAAAATATTACAGGTAAGATAACAGTTTATTTTCACTTTAATGAATGTGCTTTTAATTAGTTTCTTTTACTGAACAGATTGTAATGTTTCCAGATGATGATTTGTATCATAGTTTTAAATGTAAGTGTTGCACCATAACTGTGTCAAAGTAAATATTTTAAGATGGCGACCAAAGGGGCACATTGAACCAATGAAATGGGGCGCCCCATTAGTAAAGTAATGTTTTGTTTAATGTATGGAAGAGAATAATATATATTTATTTGATTTATGAATTTTACATTTCAAGACAGACATATATAGCGTTACCGGAGGATCTGGGCCATTATATTAGTAATAATAATAATTTAGATAATAATGTAATTCTTTAATAGCTCACCTGTAACGCACATCTCATCCGGCAAAGTGTTCTGTCCGATGGATGTCCCGGGCCAAGTGAGATGGTGTCCGTTGTAGTGCGACATTTCCCTGGGGCAGGAGACTGAGAAATAAACAGAAAAGCAACATTGAAATATAAGAACATTAAATTTTAAGTCAGTTTAATTTAGATAAATTTGATTTTTTTAATTTAAATATCAAACCAAAAAAATCAAATGATTTAAAAATCAAGCATCATTTAAATAATGGTGTAAATTAAATCAAAAATGAAAAAAAATGTTCAAATAAATATGATGTTTACACAAAGTTTAAAAATGTTATTAATTTTTCATTATTAAATGTGTAAGAGCAGGCTAGTGTTTCAGTTAGAATAAAAAAAATAATAAACCATTTTTTTCGTCATTAACGTTGCTTGTATTGATACAAGGGACTTTTATATTAATTATTCAAGAATAAATAAACTTGGGATTTCTAAACAGAAAAACATTTATTATGTTGGAAAAAATAATTAATCTAACATGAGTTGCATTTCAAAAATGAGAAATGGATATAAATACTGCTACTTTTTCCAATGGGAAATGCATAATCCCGACTATTGACCTACATGATGGACTCTGACATGACCACTAGAAATTTGAGATAACGCCATTCTGCATGCGTTATCTCAAATTTCTAGTGGTCCACCTGCTAATTACATCATTTATTCAGATTCATTAAGTGCCCTAGAATCCATGACTTCACTCAATCGGTTCAATCACCCATTGACATTCAACATTCTTGAATTGCACGATCGTCTCACTACTAAAGGTTTCACTATTCTCTTCTGCTGGATTCCCTCTCACGTCGGTATATCTGGCAATGAACTAGCTGACAATCTTGCAAGGTCTGCCACCACCAGTTTAAACTCTCCTGTCCCCGTCAATGATATCGAAAAATATGTTAAATCCATCCTCCACTCAAAATGGCAAGCTCAATGGGATCTTAAAAACACAAATAAACTTCAATCAATCAAACGTCTAATCGATTGTTGGCCTAGTTTACCCATCAGAAAGCTCGACACAGTTCTTACCAGATTAAGAATCGGACACACTCGATTCACGCATAGGCATCTGTTATTGGGGGAACCCGCACCTCTCTGTACAGCATGCCAATGCCAAATGACTGTTCTCCACATTCTTATTGAATGTCAGCAATTTAATCTTCAACGCATCCGCTGTTTCCACTCATCCTGTATCACTCTTAGAGACATCCTTCACAAAGATCATCATCCACAACTTTTTACTTTTTTAAGAACGATTGGTTTTTACTCTTTGATATAAAATTTTTTACCATGTTTTTAGGTCAATTTTTCCTTGTTGCAAGCTTTTTATAGACTTCATATATTGACACCTCATACCGTATGACACTGCTTTTAACTGAACTCCTACACTAAGATTTTATCGTAGACCATATGTTTGGCTCAGCATAATCAAAAATGGTTTTTGCGCCAGTAAACTCCACCTAACCAAACCAAACTGACATGGAAGGTAAGCATATTTTTAGTTTAAAATTGTTGTTTCTTTGATAAAGTGAACTTTTTGTAACCTGTTTCATCGGCTTTCTGAAAACTGTCTTGTTTTTTTAACTGAATGACGAACCGTAAGCCTTACTTTACGTCTCATGAAAACTTTAAAGACCGTCGATTGCATATGCGAGTCTAAAAAAAAAATCACCACGCATTTCATTTAGGCCAAACCTTTGCAGAAGTAGTAACCCTCTAAAACTCAAATAAACTTGACGAATAGGAATAGTAGTGTCTTATCGGTTATTCTAAACATTCATTTGTTTTTTTAACGGTGCGTTGTCGAAAATTCCACACCGCACTAACACTTTTTCAATGTTTCGCGCTAAAAAAAATCACCACGCATTTCATTTTAGGCCGACCTTTAACTAAATACAATCGATGCTAGAAATGAAATATTTTTTTAACTAGAGTGGATTGGCTATATCATCTCGAGTAATTACAAATGGAGTTATAGCTGTTTTATTACCGAACTGTAAGCATTATTTTATGTTGCATGAAAACTTTAAATGTGTTTTATGAAAAATGATATTTTTGAGGAAAACTGTCGACCGTAACAATGATTTCTCAAAAAGTTATTCAAGTATTGATATGCAATTTTCTGAGATTGTTTTCTGTAATATGCTTAATGTTTTCCTCTAAAAACTAAGGCCAATTTTAAAATCAAGTATTATTTTTTAAGTGCATAAATATAAACGAAAAGCATTTTTTATGCAAAAATTACCAGTTTAGTAAATATGTTCAGAACTATATCTCAAAACTATTTTGAAGTACAAGAAATATTTTAGAACATAACACAGATAACTGTCATAAAAATATATTCCTACAAGGATTTATGTATATTTAGAATATGATTTTGTCTATGGCTGTTAAGCGTAAAGCAAATATTTTAGTCATTTTTCTTCGAATTTCTCAGTTTATTTAAAAAAAATATTATTTCGAAAGCCTAATTTTACAATATTTTCATAGTTTTCAAGCATATGCAGTTGAAAGAACAGCATTAAAAAAGTTATTTTTCAAAAAAATGTCTCCGAACACAGTCGGATACCTTATTTATTTGTTATTGTTCCGTTTTTTTCATTCATCTTACAGGATGACTTTCTGGCTACGTCTAAAAGACGGTTTTGGATCGAAATTCATAAATTTATTTTATGGTTTTACTTTAATGCCCATTTATTTAGATTTCTAAATCTGGGTTTATTTTATTTTTTGCGATGAATAGAAACAGAGATATAGAATTTTTTTATAAAGCACGGTAACTAAAAAACGAAACCGGAAGTTGGCTGTTTTCCCTCGTTATACCCAATACACCGCACTCTAGAGTATAAATTAATTTGCTTTTTTATTTATTTCGATTCATTATACACTCTATCTACAAGTCATGTCAATTTGAATAAGATTTTGAGTTTCGACAAGCTACTATGAACATTTTTTTTTTTTTTTTTGCCAAAATGTTCATTTGTGGAATTAACAAAATTCACGTTTTGGGACATCGATAGCTTAATTGTTATTTAATAATTGATTTTATGGTCTGAAAAGAGTATTGCATGAACTGGAAACAGTTCTTGGCCAACATATACATTGAAATAATATCTTAACCTCAATAACCATAGAATCGTCACTTCTAATAGACAGTCTTTGGCAGGAACAAAAAAACGCTAGAGAAAAAAATACGGGCTCTCAGAATGAAAAAATGTGATAAGATTCTGAATAAAGATGGTAGATCCTACAAATGTGATAAATTTCCAAAAGAATTTAAATAAATATATTTTTAATGAAAAGTAAATTAAAACTTTAAACGCGTTTTTTTTTTTTTTGGAAAACTTATATTTCGTCAAAAGTCACTTACGCAAAACACGATATCTCAAAACATTATCTATATATTTCCTTGAAATTTTGTATATATGTTGTCTTATTACCTATATATTTCCTTGAAATTTTTGATGTTGTCTTAAGTGTAGTAAAGGCAATAAACTAGACATATAGTTTTGAGATCAATAGTTTTTGATTTAGAGCTACCTAAATGTTGATTATATCTACGCATTTTGTGAAATTTTGAATAAGAGAATACTCGACTGGCCATAACTTTCCTGTAAATGCAAGTATTTCTTAGATCCTAGTTCATTGCCTTCACCATCGCTGTAAATGTGTTGCGTAGAGAAATAATTTGAATATATGGATTAGAATTTCTACTAGAGTATTTTGATTTTTTGCTCTAATTTTACCCCTTTTTTTATCTAAATTATCCCATTTTACTGAATCTCAAGTGACATAAAATTTCCTGACTGGTATTAATGGTTGTTTTGAATCATATTGAGTTAGAAAATGAACTGAAATTGCACATTAAAGCGCTTTTTCAAAAATTCGTTCCTGCACGTAGTCAAATGACCTTAAGTTTTCGACTGAAAAAAAAACCCGGAATTTCTCCAAAGTAACAAAAAAGCGGAAATTCGCGAAAAAGCGGAAGAATCTCGTCCCTGATCATTCGTTTCGTTATTAGTTAAATTTGGGTTGGGATCAGTTTTTTTTTTAAGTTAGCGTTGGCGCGGGCGGTATCGGCAAAAGAGAAATTTTTTATTGACGGATCTAAAGTTTTTAACGCTTTTTCTTTGGAAAGTTTTTTTTGCAACCTCGCTTCTCGGCGAGGTGCCCTTCTTCGTTACAATGAATGCACTCGGGGGGTTTTTTATTCTACCTTCTTCATTTAAATCGAAAGATTGCAAATTTTGTCATAAGACTTTCACCACATTTCAGGCGTCTAGATTTTTAGATGGCGAATAGCGGCCGTGTGATGGTATCAAGTTACGATTGAAGCACTGGAGCCTTCCAGTGCGTCTTTGAAATTGTGTTAGTTGAACGACTTTTTTTAATTAAAAGTTTACAAACTTCCTCCGGATAAACTTTTAATTCGATGGGTTCTTAGTTTCTCTCGGTAAAATCTCTGACTACGTCTTTTATGGGACGTTCCCATTTGGGAAGGATGGCAAAATATTCGATTTCATTTTTTCCTTTAGAAACTGAATGAATTTCGAGTGCTCTTTCGGGTTCTTGGTATGTAGGCGGACAATTTATCCGCCAGCCTTAGCAGTTACGTGTCAGAATTTTTTTCGTTAATAAATAAAAGTCGAGCGGGTAAAAGTCGTCTAATTTTTTCGAGCATAATTGGGGGGGGGGGGGGTTAGTTTGAATTGGAATGTCGGAGCCAACGTCGGCGTCTTCATTTTCTAGATTTGAAAATCTATTTTTGTCGGCAAAATTTATTTCGCTATCATTACTAAAAATATTTTTTTTTAGTTTCAGCGAGTAACCTTTTAGAAGGGAATTTAAAAGTTTTTAAATCCCAGGGATGAGATGGGTAAAAAAAGCGAAAAGACTGAAATCATACGCGAGCGAAAAACTCGGTACCATAATTTATCATTCATCCAACGGGAATGAATTATATTGAATAGCCTTTTGATAAAAAATTAGCTTAAAAAATAATGACAAATAATTTCTTTTGTTTCGTGTAATTGTGTCGAGTGCATTAGTTCTTTTTCTTTTATTTTTAAACATTTTTGCAAAAGTAACGGCACGATGATTGTGCACCTTTATAAAGTGAGAGGGGTCGAGAAATTGTACAGTTATAATGACAAATTCGTTTAACATTATTGTTAATTAAAAACCCTTTGAAACATTTCCTTAATGGTTAAAGAAGTGTTTTTTTCATTTGTGTGGCTTTTGTTGGTAACAGATCTCCATTAACACGCTTCGGCCCTTGTTTTGGAAGGGCTCCTAACTTTGACAGATTTTTTTCTTCGATAAAGGACGTGTTTGCATCCTCTGCGAGTTTATTTTCAATAAAGGCTAAAGTAACTAGTCGGTGGAGTTAAGCCGCAGTTTTTTAAAATAAAGAAAACTATTTTTTTTTTAGTGGCGACAAATCCTAAGCTAATTACAGTTTCTCCCAACTATAAAATTACCATTCAATTCCTCTAGCCAATTTAGTGACAATCCTAAGAATGATTCAAGACTCTACTTATTCGCAAACAAAAATGAAGAAGCATAAAATCGAAAAAAGGCGAAACCTGAACTCTTTTGACGTCACATGGAAATGGAGTTAATGGTCGTTATATTTCCCAGCTGCTCTCAAAGAAAACAGTAACTATTTTCGTCTCGAGATGTAACTCCGACAAGGATTTACGTTTATTTAGAAATATTTTGTTTATGGCTGTTAGCGTAAGGCAAAATATTTTTTAGTTATTTTGAAAGATTAATTTTACAACATTTTCATAGTTTTTAAAACATGCGCAGTTGAAACAATAACATTAAAAACTAATGCGTGTTCCATTAAAGAGCGCGTCGAAAGCCCTACCCGTATAAATTGTGGAAAAACAGGACACGTTGCAGCCTATAGGGGCTTTGAAAAATTCCCTAAAATGAACCCCCCCCCCCCCAACTAGAAGAAACACCTTTATTGCTAATATTCAATTAATTTGAAATGAATAGTCTTGCCATTGAAAATATTCTCAACGAAAATTTATTTTCACTTTGGATGTTTGAAAAGCATAGATATTTGTCTCTCACGTCTTAAGGTTGGAGTTTATCGGAGCCCTTTGACTGACTCATTTCAAAACCCCTATACTATGGTGCTTT
Source organism: Araneus ventricosus (assembly GCA_013235015.1). Classification (NCBI taxonomy): domain Eukaryota; kingdom Metazoa; phylum Arthropoda; class Arachnida; order Araneae; family Araneidae; genus Araneus; species Araneus ventricosus. The sequence continues at coordinate 2,048,815 of BGPR01000049.1, read as the reverse complement.
TTTTTTTTTGATACCTATTGGGGAACCAAAGATAAAATTTTAAATGGTTCTCTTAAAATATTTAATAAACCTCACGTAACCTTCTACTTTAATTTCGTTGTTGCAGCACTGGCGAAATGATGAAAATACAGGTGGGGCACGAAATTCTCTTTTTCCAAAATTACACACCTTCGACACTTTTTACATAACACTTTACGAAGCTATTATGATTTTGACCTCCCTTGACTGCTTATTTCAAAACCCTATACTATGCAGAGTTTTTTTTCCGATACCAAAACATTTGGGACCCCGATGATAAAATTTTAAATGGTTCTCTTAAAATATTTAAATAAACCTCGGTAACCTTCTACTTTAATGGTTCGTTGTTGCAGCACTGGCGAAATGATGAAAATACAGATCGGGGGTGGGGCACAGAAATTCTCTCTTTTTTCCAAAATTCCACACCGCACTGACACTTTTGACATAACACTTTTGACATAAGCTTTGAAGCTAAATCGAGTATGCATTTTGAGCCCTTTGACTGACTCATTTCAAAAACCCTATACTATGCAGAGTTTTTTTTTCCGATACCAAAACATTTGGGGACCCCGATGATAAAATTTTAAATGGTTCTCTTAAAATATTTAAATATAAAATATTTTAATATAACCTTCTACTTTAATGGTTCGTTGTTGCAGCACTGTCGAAATGATGACAATACAGATCGAGGGGGGCACAGAAATCCTCTCTTTTTTCCAAAATTCCACACCGCACTGACACTTTTGACATAAGCTTATACTTTATATATTTGCTTTGAAGCTAAATCAAGTATGCATTTTGAGCCCTTTGACTGACTCATTTCAAAATTTCACGACCCTATACTATGCAGAGTTATTTTTTCCGATACCTAAACATTTGGGGCCGATGATAAAATTTTAAATGGTTCTCTTAAAATCTTAATATAAATAAAAGTCATTGTGGGTATGTATGTTTGTATGTACCTATGTTCCACATCTCCTCCTAAACCACGGCACTGATTTCAACCAAACTTTGCACACTTATTAATTAAGACAAGGAGAAGATTACTGTCAACTTTTCAAAGTCCAAAAGTTAATTAAACAGTCAGTTAATTAGAAATTAACCAAAACCGTTTTTCCACCGTAACTTCGGAGCAAATTGTCAGACAAAAATTATTTTTTTACTATCTTAAAGTTCAAAATTTTACCTTTTCAATGATACAAATTTTATTTTTCTACCATTTTCCCTTCGATTGTTATTAATTTTTTAACGTTCAATAATTTTTAAATCGCGCAGACGATTGTGAAATAACGAAGATTTATAGCTATTCCGTTGCTAGGCAACGGTTAGACTTTGAACTAATTTACCTTTATTTCTGAAAATTTTGCTTATTTTTATAAATATCTATAATATAAAGCAGAAAATACATGTATCCGTCCGTCTGTCGGTCACAAGAACTCCTCCTGAACGGTGCACCGTAGCGACATGAAATTTGCACACGACATTCTAGAGCACATTTCTAGGTCAACGGTGCCATTTTCAATTTTCAGAGTTAATTAGTTTTTAAGATATTTAATTAACTAACGAAAATTAGCCGCTGTTAAGCCTAATAATTAGACGTTGTTTGCCAATAACTCTTCTGAAATATTTATTAGACAACAATTATTTTTATGTCATTTTAAAGAGCAGAAAATTATCTTTTTAATGATATTAATTCCATTGCGATGAAGTGTTTTATCTAATTGTTATTAAGGTTTAAAAAATATTTTTAACGTAATTTCTAACAATACTTTTTATTCTTATAGAAATAAATTTAAGACAAATTACTGTTTCGAGCGCGGGCTTTTGCCAGTGTTAAAGTTAATATAAGAAAATATTGCTTTCTTTGAGCATAAACAACAAAGTAGATTTTTCACTTCCGGTTTCCAGTTGTCGTAGCATTCACAGCTTTTAATACGGTTGCACAGTGATCCAATGACGTTAGTGAATTATTCTCTCGATGTTTTGTTTAATTTTCACAAATTTTTAACTGATCCTAATGAGTGTGTGCTTAACCTTTAAGGCTACTTAGTCCGGTTCCTATCGTAGGAAGAGGAAAAAGAGAGGGAAAAAATGATGTTCTTACGGTCTATCTGCCGCAAGAAATCCTCCTAAACGGCGAATAGTCTTGAGATGAAATTTCCACATGCCATTCTGGCGTCCGTTCCTAGATTAATTCTACTTTTTCAAACTTTCAAAATAATTACTGCCTAAGCTATTTAAATAAATAACGGAAATTAAGCCAATTTTCGGCGTTTTATCTCAGTGTTTCGTCAATAATTTCAGAAAAAATATATTGCACGTAGATTATTTACATACCATCTTAAAGAGCAGAAAATTATCTTTTTGATGATTTCAATTTAAATTTTATTCGTTCTTTTTCTTAATTTAATAAACATTTCAAATTTATTTCATACACAATTTGTAACAATGCTTTCTGTTATTGTAATAAAATTCAAACCATTCATCGCTTTATCAAATCCTTTATTCCGGTATTTTTACCATTGTGAAAGTTATGATAAAAATATTGTTTTCTTTGAATATGAACAGAAAGGCAGAAATTTTATTTAGCTTTTATTTCGTAGCATATACCTGTTTCAGTATGTTTGCACCACAACACAATGATTTTAATTACTCTCTTTCCGCGGTGCTTCATTGAATTTTACAAATTTTATAATGATCATAATGAGTGTGTAAAATCCTTCAAGATTGTTGATCCCACTTCCTATCGGAGGGAGAGGGCCTAAGGTGAAAAAGATAGAACAATATGAGGGGTTTTTTCCGGTCAGTGACAAAAACCCTAAAGATAAGAGAATTGATGTGCGGATAATGGCAAAAAAAAATCGACGGGAGGCTGTCACTGCGAAACGGCCGCTGGGTTTGAGGGGCATAGACTTACTTACCTTACTCAACTGTGACTTTCTGTGTCTAAAGTTGTCCTATGTGACTAAAGTAGCTCTATGTGACTTTGACCTATGATCTATGACCTTCCTCAGTTAAATGAAACTAAATCCAACTCAACTCAATTAAATCGTTGGAAAGGACAGCTCAATTAAATCAACAATTGTTAATAATAATTAATTAAGGGCAGTTAATTAATCGATTACTCAACTATGACTAAAGTAGCTCTATGTGACTTTGACTTATGCTCTACGACCTTCCTCTGTTAAATGAGTTAATCTGAATGAATTAATTAATATGAAATGAATTAATTATTGATCTGTTAAAATCCAGTTAATATACCGCTCACAACCGATGCGTTCGCACGCGTCGGTCGCTGTGACGTCATCAAAATTCTTCGTGATTTTCACCAATTTTGCAAATCGACTGTGACTAAACCATAATCACAAATTCTAAAATTCTTTTTGCACTCTTCAATGTCTACCTTTCTCTGTTACATGAATCTAAAATTAACTCTCTATGTTATTTGGTTGAGGAGCTATAAGCGTTTAACTTTACCACGAAATTTCGACGTAATTCAATTTTTGAGTAATATTTCGCTTGAACTTAAGATCGATGAATAAATTGCCAAATGTAATTGGATAGTCTGCATGCGCGCGCGTCGGTCGCTGTGACGTCATTAAATTTTCAGTGATTTTCACCAACTTTGAAGCTCGACTGTGACTACACCGTAATTCCAAATTCTAAAATTATTTTTGCAATCTTCAATGTCAACCTTTCTCTGTTAAATGAAACTAAAACTCTCTATGTTATTTGGTTACGGAACTATAAGCTTTAAAAAATATCACGAAAAGCGTCATAATTTTTTCCTTTCCCGCACCAAATTTTACACCATTAGACCACTATGAAGAGACGTAAGTCTATGTCAAAATCCAAGATATGAAAGAGTTTCTGGTGTTGCCGTAGCAGTGATGGGGAGGGGGAAAATGGAATACGAAGGACTACGAGATTCTTGCCAGGGGGTTCAAACTAAGGAGAGAAAAAGAAGAAGGGTGTTTTGCTTATGGTTCAAAGGGTCAGTTCATTAACGAAAATTAACGAAAGACGCTCCCGCGGAAAGTGTTATAAGTACTTGAACTGGAAAATATTTTTTATCCATAACTACGCCGGGTATATCAGCTAGTATTTAAATATACCTCGATAACCTTCTACTTTAATGGTTCGTTGTTGCAGCACTATCGAAATGATGGCAATACAGATCGGGAGGGGGGCACAGAAATCCTCTCTTTTTTCCAAAATTCCACACCACACTAACACTTTTGCAATGTTTCGTGCTAAAAAAATCACTACGCATTTCATTTAGGCGGACCTTTGCAGAAATAATATGACACGGTAAGCCCAAACTAACGAATTTATAATTCGTTAGTTTCTTCACTCCGACCGAAAGGGGGCGGGGGGTCATATCGCGCTCTCCGAATATGTCCCATCGAGTTTAAATCTAGGAGATCGGGGTGGCGTTTTCGAAACGGGTGGGTGCTTATGCGTGTTTTATTTAGTTTAATGCATTTGTGATGCATTATTATATATAAATTCTTTAGCGATAATTTCTACTCAATGTGACTGTTTGACCATAGACTTTTATGTGTTTGAATTCCCTCTTGGAGTGGGGTTTCAATGCGGGGGGGATTAAATCAATTACGTATCATTCACTCCGCAAATTTTTTTACAGTGTGTGAACCAGGGTTCATATAAATTTCAAATCTTGAAAATGAAGATGCTGACGTTGGCGAAAGCCCCCCCTCCCCAAATTCTGATTCCAGTTAAAAAACCGCCCCCCCAATTATGCTTAAAAAACTAAATAACTTTAAACTCAAGTCAACCCAACTCAAGTTCATTTATGAAAAAAATTTGGCCCGGTAACTGCCAAGTCTGGTGGACAATTTGCTGGGAACAGCAATCTGTAACAAGCAGCAAGCTCACCAAATTAAGTCGTACTAAATTACGCACTAAGCGTCATCTCCCTCTTTTGCAAATTTACTCTCCCAAATTGTGAGAAAAATAAAGCAATCTGGAATGTTGAGATTCTCTACTTCAAAATAAAAATGGAAAGATTCCAAAGAGACGCATTGGTGCTCTGCAGTGCTTTAATTGTAGCTTACACCATCATACTGCAGCTACTTGTCATCTAAAAGCTAGATGCTTGAAATGTAGTGAAAATCACACGCACTTGCAATAAAGATTTTGAATTAAATGAAAAATCATATCCCCTAAATGCATAAATTGTAACGAAGAAGGACACCTCACCTCTTGGCGAGGTTGCAAAAAATTTTCAAAAAAAAAAAAAATCGTCAAAAGCTTCAGAAATGTTAACCCCCCCCTAAATTTGTAAATCAAATTTCTCTTTCGGTGATGCTGCCCATGTAATTTCTAACTCGAATAATGATTCCGACTCAAAGTTAAATAACGATGATACTAATGCTGAATCTCGGGAAAAAAAATCGAATCTGTAAACGACATTTTATATGCCATTCTTGATAAATGACATATTTTTTCCTCAATATCTTAAACCCTAAGTGCACTTGTGTTTCCTTTCGCCAGCGTCAATTACCTCCATCCATCTAGCTTCTTGCGTTTCCCATTTTTGCTCCTTTAAACTTTACTTTTTCATTTTAAAATTTTTATTAGCACATCTTATTCACAATAGGACATATCTAATAGCTATTACATGCCTAATCAATGCCATGAAATACAGATGGCGGCCCCTGCCGGTGACCAATGAGCTGCAAAAATCTCCCTCCGTCTATCGTTATTTATTTTTTTCAAATTCGTCATGAAGGTCTTTTCGAATGACGGTTTGAATGGAAAACCGAATGGGTACTGGGGCTTCATTTATTTTGTGGTTGACTGTACCTGACAAGTCAAGTGCATACGCGGCTTGGTCGGGAGAACGTTGTGTTACGAACCTGTTGATATGGGTTCGATCCTCAGTAAGCATAGTCTCTACAAGGTTAATGTTTTTATAAATTTTAATTTCTGATATTCTCTCGCAGATAGCAATTTTAGTTTGCAACAAATTTGCACTGTAAGTCTGCAAGCTTTCTGCAAATTTGTCAGGACAAGTGTGCAAGTGTGAAACAAGCTTGCAGCAAGATAACGCAAGCCTCGAAGTCACCATAGGACGAACTTGCAGCAAGCTTGCATTGCAAATTATAGCAAAAACAGAGTACGAACACAACAGAGGATAGAACTCGCGACTTGCCGGTTCGGAAGCTGATGCGGTAACCACTGGGCCAGTTAAACTCTGAGAGTAGAAGATAGATTTCGCTAATACATCGTTCCATTCGATTCGTATACGATTTATTTTAAACCATTCTCTTGATTTCATTAATTTTTTAAGAAGCAAATATGATTTGAAGTCAAAGAGAGAGCGATTTTCGCTAATAACTACATTTTGTTAGTAGAATAAATTATGAAGTTAGAGTTCAAAAGTAATTACTTTAAAATGGGACAAAATGTATAAGTTTATTTTTCAACAAACATTGACTGTTTTTTCGGTTTAATTTTGTTTATAAACGCTAAAATTTCAACATTAAGAAAAAGGCGATATAGTTTTCTTTAAAGTGCGAGTGATATATTTAGTAAAAAGATGGAAAATGTTTCAAAATTTTTTTTTATAAAAAAGTTAGTTTTTTTTACAAATTATCATTGATTTATTGAATTAATAAAAAGAAGGACGGTCTAGGAGATGCTATTAAAAATCGGATGTTTTTTTTAAAACAGAGAAAAAGATAATTATCTCTTTGTGCTGTCTTTGCATCAAGCCTGTTTTGCAAACTTGCAGCAAGTTTGATTTGCAAGGGAGGTGGCGCTATTTTGCCACATCGAACTTGCAGCAAATGCGTTGCAAACGAGGGTGGCGCTAGTTGTCACAGCGAACTTGCTACTAGTTCGATTCAAGTTTGACGCGTCAAATTTTTCCATGACAAGGGAATATCAAGACAAAATCAAACTTGCTGCAAACTTACGTGCTATCTGGGCTTTAGAAGGTACTTTTTAAAATATATATTCAGCATTTTATTTTATTTCACTCATTATTTCCAAACCTAATTTATTATTATATAAATTTTAAATAATTCCTTAAACTTATATATAAGTATGGGGGAACTAAGTTAGAATAGGAATTATTTAAAATTTATCTAATAATAAATCAGGTTTTTAAATAAAGAGTAAAATAAAATAAAATGCTGAATATATATTATAAAATAACTTTTTTAAGAGAATATCCGAAATTAAAATTTTCAAAACACTGTCTTGCAACGACTATGCGTGCTCAGACTCGAACCCGTGTCAATATAGTTCGAAACATGGCGTTTCTACCTGCCTTAGCACGGAAGCATGTACTGTGGCTTGCATACTTAAATGAAATGTTCAAAACCAAAAGGCATTAAAAAAAATTCGAATTTACTCGCATGGAAAAATATTATTTCTTAATAATTTCTAAAATGCGTGCCAGTTTGTTGACTTATCTTAAACTTTTATACCAAAAATTCATGACTGTTTGAAAAAATGTACAGACTCAAATTTTTCTCTTAAATAGTTTTAATCAAATCTATTAATTTCAATGTACCGAGATCCAACTAATGAAATTATTTTTGAAATTGAAATCTTGAGTTAAGAACAAAAAATTATAATTATTTTTAATTATAATTATTATGAATTCTTTTTACTTGCATATTCTTTTTACTAGCAACTCTTTTACTTCTCAAGCAATATCAAAAGAATCATTGATCAAACCAACTATTCTACTGGTTCCTTTGTAAACAACCTCAGAAATCGATCTGTATGCACAGCGCAACCGATTGTATTCATTCAAATCAGCCGAATCTTATCATCTCCTGCTCCACGCGAAGAAACTTATCTGCATCCATGACCCCAAATGATAGATTTTCGTTCATTCCAGAACGAAACAAATCCTCTTCTAAGATTATGTATCCAAATCAGTGATTCTGAATCGGAATCAGTAAATCCAATTCCGATTCATGAATCCGAATCCGCCGTTTCACGAATCCGAAGCCGCGGATTCGTTCCTTTTGGTCGGAATCGGATCCGGTCGTTCCTGAGCCGCGGATTCGTTCCGGAGTGAACGACAAATCACTACTTCACTGCGGACTGAGGTTAGGTGCGCTTGGTTTATCCTTGTTGTTTGTTCGTTGCATAAAAATAAGAAAAAGAAAGAAGAGCAGAGAATGCAGGCGAGTTTGGCTCTGATCACCCTAAGGAAACAAGGACTGGGATCCTCAACTTTCTTCAAAGCACCAATTTTTTTAAAGATAACTAACTATTTAAATTAAAGGATATCTGGCAAAGCCTGAATTTTCATGGAGCATAAGTCAGTAGAGTCATTCTTCAACATCTTGTTGTTCGTTGAGCAAGCAAATACATTAATATGAGATACAAAACCATGCTTTGAGTAATTCGAAATCAATAATGCCGCAGACAGCAATTTTAGTTTGCAGCAAAGCTACTCTGCAAGCTTGCAGCAACTTTGACACGACAAGAGTGCAAGCTTGAAACAAGTTATTGCAAACGAGTTAGTCACCACAAGTCGAACTTGCCGCAAGCTTGTTGCGTCAAACTCATTGCAAACTATAGCAAAAATAGAATACGCAGAAAAACTTCGGATTCGAACCCCCGACAACCCACTTCATAGCCAGACGCCAGCTAGACTCTGAGAGGAGAAGATAGATTGCGCTAATAGATCGCGCATAAGATTTATTTTAAATTGTTTTCTTGATTTTCATTAATTTTTTGAGTTGAGAATATGATTTGAAGTCAAAGAGAGAGCGACTTTCGCTAATAACTACGATTTTCTAGTAGAATAAATTATGAAATTAGGGTTTTAAACTAATTACTTTTAAAAATATCGGACAAAATGTAAGTTATTATTTTTCAACAAACATTGACTGTTTTTTAGGTTTAATTTTGTTTATGAACGTTAAAATTTCAACATTAAGAAAAAGGTGATATATAGTTTTCTTTAAAATGCGAGTTCTATATTTAGTAAAAAGATGAAGAATTTTTCAATTTTTTTTATAAAAAAACCTAGTTAGTTTTTTACAAATTATCATTGATTTATTGAATTAATAAGAAGAAGGACGGTCTAGGAGATGCTATTACAAATCGGGTGTCTTTTAAAACAGAGACAAAGATCAAAACCAGATATATAGAACTGTATGAACTACCTCACCGACAAGGTTTGGACGACAAGTCCGCGAAAGCATTTCCACGCAAACCGTTTTGGAAATCATTCCCGCAAAATTGACGTAGGAAAGTTTTTTATGAACCACCTGTCCCATCTTGTGTAGTCCCGTCTGGTATAGTGGTAGTGTGCTTGCCTTCCAACTCTATGAACGCGGGTTCGTTCCCCGGCTCGGAGTAATTTGAAGTTTAGTCACAATCTGTAACGAAATTATGCAAGTAAGTTCAATTTTAAAAATTAAATTAACCAAATTAATTGAATTAAATAATTAAACTTTGATTAATTAAGATTCCTTATTGTTCTAATTAATTGACATTCCAGACAAGTCTAAGATGACGTCAGAAGAAGGGTGATGAAAAACGGGGGTTGAACCCCTCAGTAGGAGTAAGGCTTTGAAGAGGGGTGGAAAAAAGGGGGTTGGACCATTCTGTAGTATTACGGCTACGGAAGGGGGTTCTATTTTGTCCGCCTAAGGAGAGATCTTAACAACCTTTTGAAAGGCCTGAAACAAGCATGAAGAAAGCCTGAAACAAGTTTATAATAAAAGTTTGGGAAAATATTACTAAAAACCCTACATAGGAAACCTTGTTTCTTGCTGACTAGCGAACTTTTCGGCTACCTTGTCGAAAGGTTCAACCCTTGTCATGGAAACATTTGTGTGACAACCCTTTACCCTTGCCGACGACAAGGTTTCCAAAACCTTTTAGAAGAGTTTTCATTGCTATCTGGGCTAGCAAAGTGTGGCGCTGCGATCAAGACTTCAGCCAGAGAAGTGAACTGACGAGATCGAGTAGAACGTGACTAAAAATAAATGCGCAGTTGTGAAATAATTCAGTGCAAGTTTCAAGTTTGGAATTCTTCCTTGTTTTGTGTGTTTTAGATGCCGACGTCGCTTTTGTTATGTTAATAAAGATGTTATTTATAGACATAGAGTTGGTCATTTGCATAATTAATTAGCAGACCAGCACAAGTGGTGACCCTGGTAAGTGTCTTTTTCGTCTTAATTTTCCGATCGAGTCGAAATGCCGAATTCCGCTGATATTAGGCTTAGCGAGAGTAGTAATTCTTCCGCAGATGTATCTGCTGTAGCTATTAAAACGCCAGCTTTCTGGAGTGACAAACCAGATTTGTGGTTTGCTCAGCTTGAATCTCAGTTTGCTTTGGGAAATATTTCTGTTGATTCTACCAAGTTTCACTATGTTATAGCAGCTTTAAATAGTGATGATTTAACTTGTGTTTCAGATCTTGTTCTTAATCCGCCTCAGACCGATTCTTATAACAGTCTTAAAGCTAGGTTAATTGCTCAAAATGCTGACTCCGAATCTGTGAGGTTAAAAAAACTACTTTCAGGTATGGAATTGGGTGATAAAAAGCCCTCGACGCTTCTTTACGCAATGAAAAGTTTGGCTTCTGATGGGATTTCGCCTGAGTTATTGAAGAGTTTATGGATGCAAAGATTACCTATTCAAATACAGCAAATTCTGTCTGTAAGTGGTGATAATTTACAATCTTTATCTAAAATTGCAGATAGTATTTTTGAGATTTCGAAAGATGATTTAGTGGCGTCTGTGTCTGATAATTTTCAATATCCAGATGTAAATAAGTTTGAGAATCGCTTGGCAGCTATAGAAAACAGACTTTCGAGACTAGAAGTTCGGCGTAGATCACTCTCGCGAGGAAACTCTGAGGTTCGAGGTTCTAACAAACGCAAATATTGTTGGTGGCATTTTAAGTTTGGAAATAGGGCAAAAAGATGCGAACAGCCGTGCACTTTTAAATCGGAAAACTAGTTCAGCCTTCCGTTTCGGCGCTGACGGTAAAAAAGGGCTTGGTTAAGCGCTTGTTTGTTTATGATAAGATTACTGGTCGTGAATTTTTGGTTGACACGGGTTCAGCAGTTAGTGTTTTACCAATTTTGGGGAGTAAAATTGTTCCTTCAAAATTTGTATTGTATGCAGCAAATGGAACTAAAATTAACACATTCGGTACTAAGTTAATCACATTGAATTTAGGATTAAGACGGAAGTTTCAGTGGCCTTTCATTCTTGCATCGGTTTCAAAACCAATATTAGGAGCTGACTTTCTTGAACACTACAGTTTGTTATTGGATATGAAGCGTAAGAAACTATTAGATGGCACCAGTGCTGTTGGTCTTGAAAAACCTATTTCTGCTAATGAATCTATGTATGTTGCTACTGTACAAGGAGATTCTCCATATGTAAAGTTACTTCTGAAATTCAGTGATATTACTAAGCCAAGTCAACCTAAACCAGCTTTTCATATAAAGCATAACACTGAGAACCATATTGAGACGCGTGGTCCCCCTGTGTTTTCTAAAGCTCGGAGATTAGATCCTGAAAAGCTACAGGCGGCCAAACGCGAATTTCAGTACATGGTTTCGCAAGGCTGGTGTAGACCTTCGAAAAGTGCATGGGCAAGCCCCCTTCACATGGTTCCCAAAAAAGATGACTGGAGGCCATGTGGAGATTATAGGCGTTTAAACAATCAAACTATACCGGATAGATTTCCAATTCCTCATGTGCACGACTTTGCACATAATCTTTTTAATAAAAAGATTTTTTCAACTATTGATCTTGTTAGAGCGTACCATCAGATACCCGTTGCAGCTGCTGATGTTCCAAAGACAGCAGTGATAACCCCTTTTGGATTGTTCGAGTTCCTTTTTATGCCTTTCGGACTGTGTAATGCCGCACAGACTTTTCAACGTTTTATGTACGAGATCGTCGGAGATTTGGATTATTGTTTTGTATATCTCTATGACGTCCTAATTGCATCTACAGACGAAAGTGAACATTTAAAACATTTGGAAGAAGTTTTCCGTAGGTTTCAGAAGTACGGCCTTGTGGTTAATACAGAAAAATGCGTTTTTGGCCAGCTATCTATTAAATTTCTTGGTTATTTAATTTCCGAAAAAGGAATCGAACCATTACCTGATAGAGTTAAGGCTATTAATGAATTTCAGCAGCCTAAAACTATTAAAGACTTGCGTCGATTTTTGGCCCTCTTAAATTTTTATCGGTGATTCCTTAAGAATGCAGCGTATGAACAATCTCTGTTGTCCGATTACCTAAAGGGTGCAAAGAAAAATGATACCCGCCTAATACATTGGACAGAAGAGGCAAAACTTGCTTTTGAAAGTTGTAAAAACAGTCTTGCTATATCAACTCTTTTAGTGCATCCGTCGCCAGATACACGGTTATTTCTGACGTGCGATGCTTCCGATCGTGCTTTAGGTTCTGTCCTAAGTCAAGAAGAAAATGGTGAATTTAAGCCTTTAGCATTTTTTTCACGGAAGCTTACTCCGGCTGAACAGCGATATAGCGTATATGATCGTGAATTGTTAGCGGTTTATGCGTCCGTTCGTCATTTCTCTTATATTTTGGAAGGCCGTAATTTTACGATCTATACAGATCACAAGCCTTTGATTTACGCCTTCACTCAAAAACATGAAAAGTGTTCTCCACGTCAGATTCGGCATCTTGACTGGATCGGTCAATTTTCGACGGATATACGGCACATTTCGGGTTCACTTAACGTGGTAGCCGATAGTTTGTCTCGAATTTCAGAGATTGAAATGCCCTCGCCAATTGATTATAAAGAGTTCGCTAAAGTGCAGTTGTCCGACAAGGAGTTTCAATTATTAAAATCTTGCAGTAATTCTTTAAAATTTCAACTTCTTAAAGTTCCAGGAATGGATACAGAACTTTTTTGTGACATATCGACTGGAAGAAGTCGTCCTTTTGTTCCGAAGGAGTTTCGCCGACGGATTTTTGAGACTCTTCATAACTTATCCCACCCAGGAGTGAAGGCTACAGTAAAGTTGGTTGGAGATCGTTTCCTTTGGCCGTGCTACAAGAAACAAGTTGCAGAATGGACTCGTTGTTGCGTACCTTGTCAACGAGGTAAAATTCAACGCCATACGGTAAGTCCTCTTGGAACGTATCCTGTTCCACGTCATCGATTTGATCATGTTCATATTGATCTGGTTGGACCACTTCCTCCATCTCGTGGTTATACATATGCTCTCACGTGTGTGGACAGATTTTCACGTTGGCCTGAAGCCATTCCTCTTAAGGATATTAAAGCCGAGACTGTTGCATTCGAGTTCTATGCCAACTGGATAGCTAGATTTGGAGTTCCTGAGAGACTTACCTCTGATCAAGGTAGACAGTTCGAGAGCCGATTAGTTCGTGAATTTGCTCGATTACTTGGTGTGAAGGTGGTACATACAACCCCTTACCATCCCCAGGCAAATGGTTCGGTGGAAAGACTTCACCGGCAGTTAAAGTCTGCGATTCGGGCTCATGCAACTGAAAGATGGACCGTGGTATTGCCTTCTATCTTATTAGGCATCCGAGCATCTGTGAAAGAACCGCTAAACTGTTCGGTTGCGGAGATAGTGTATGGTACTCCCATAACTTTGCCTGGAGAATTTTTTAGTGTCAATAAAACTTTATCAACTAATGATTTCCTTGCATCTTTGCAACAGCGGATGTCGTCCTTAAGACCGATTCCGATGTCGTAACATTGCAGAAGGAAAGTTTTTGTGCATAAGGAACTGAATAATTGTTCTCATGTTTTTCTTCGACAGGATAGACTTACTAAGTCTTTGGTTCCTCCCTATAGTGGACCTCATCTTCTTGTTTCTAGAACTTTGAAGCATTTTACCATTCAAGTGGGATCTCGTCAGCAGACGGTTAGCATCGACAGACTGAAACCTGCATTTCAGCTTGCAGAGATCCAGCCTTTTCGAGTGAGCTTTTCCATTTAATCGTCTTACAGACTGCGTAGGGGAGCCCTGTGGCGCTGCGATCAAGACTTCAGCCAGAGAAGTGAACTGACGAGATCGAGTAGAACGTGACTAAAAATAAATGCGCAGTTGTGAAATAATTCAGTGCAAGTTTCAAGTTTGGAATTCTTCCTTGTTTTGTTTTAGATGCCGACGTCGCTTTTGTTATGTTAATAAAGATGTTATTTATAGACATCGAGTTGGTCATTTGCATAATTAATTAGCAGACCAGCACACAAAGCAAGTTTGCTGCAAAGATGATACAGCACACTTTCAGTTAATCTTTGTCTCTGTTTTAAAAAAAACATCCGATTTTTAATAGCATCTCCTAGACCGTCCTTTATTTTGTTAATTCAATAAATCATTGATAATTTGTAAAAAAAACCTCCTTTTTAAAAAAAAAAATTGAAAAATTTTCCATCTTTTTACTAAATACAGAACTCGCACTTTTAAAAAAATATATCGCCTTTTTCTTAATGATGAAATTTTAACGTTCATAAACAAAATTAAACCTGAAAAACAGTCAATGTTTGTTGAAAAATAATAACTTACATTTTGTCCCATATTTTTAAAAGTAATTAGTTTAGAACCCTAATTTCATAATTCATTCTACTAGGAAAACGTAGTTATTAGCGAAAATCGCTCTCTCTTCGACTTCAAATCATATTCTCAAAACAAAATTTTAAAAATTAATGAAATCAAGAAAACAATTTAAAATAAATCGTATGCACGATCTATTAGCGCAATCTATCTTCTCCTCTCAGAGCCTAGCTGGCTGAATGGTTAGGATAGCAGGCTTAGGAAGCGATATGTCGGGTGTTCGAATCCGAGGTTGTCTTCGTACTTTGTTTTTGCAATGAGTTTGAAGCGTGGTGACTAATTCGTTTGCGGTAACTTGTTTCAAGATTGCACTCTTGCCGTGTCAAATTTGTTGCGAGCTTGCAGATTTGCAGAGCAAGATTGCTGTGCAAACTAAAATTTCTATCTGTGATATGGTGTGAAATTTGTCATAACAATTTCACAGCAAATTTGTTTTGCAAGTGGGTTGGCCGATTATGCTTTGTTAATTTGCAGGAAGTTTGCTGCAAAGTTGCCGCATCAAGTTCGTCATGACAAGCTAATATCAAGAGAAATCACACTTGCTGCAAGTGTGCGTGCTACCTGGGGACCGATTAAAGTTATGCAACATATGCTTTATTTCAATGTTTATAATTTATATATGAGGTTTAGTATTTTTTCTTTCGAGACAATATAAATTGATTTATTGTTTTCTCGATCGGATTCAAGCTTTGATGTGCTCCATCATCAAATAAATTGTGCAGAGGAGTTAGAGCGAGCGCGATGTGCTTAGGACCGTTGAAATAAAATTAATTTTTTGTATTCCGATTTTTCTCACAACGTTTCGCGGATATTTATTTTTGTTTTCTTTCTATTTTTTCCATTTTCTCTTGGATTTGGGTAAGTCGCCCTCCTTCTTTTGAAAAAACTATCACTAAAAGTAAGCTGTTCAAATTTTATCCTTACAGAATGCAAAAAAGACAATAAACTTAAAATAGATTAACAAAAAAAAAATCAAATTTGAATTTGGGAAAGTTCGCTAAAGAACCTTGCGCGTTTGTCAAAAATCCTTTCTTGAAATCAACGTTGTTGTCTCTGAAGTGGATTCTAATGCTCAATTACCACGTTCGAACCCTTTCATTTTGTTGAAAGAAATTGAAGATACTTCGACGTTGATTCTCGACTTCGAGATTTGGATGAACATCCAAGTTTCAGATCTCCTTGAGTCCGAAAAATACATTTCAGGAATTCTATGTGTCTGTAAGTGAAACGCAAAGAAGGATGAAATTTGGTATGTGTCTTTTTCACCAAAATTGTAGACTTCTATCAAGTTTTGGACGAAATTTATCAACAGAAAATCCATCGATATCCTCCCATGCTCATGTGTCACGATAACTCAAAAACGCAACAAGCAAGATGGATGGAATGTGGCACGTAGTTTTATTACCAGAATCCTACATGTGCGTTAAATTTTGGACTAAATCTATGAAAGGCTTGACCAAAGGAAAGAGGTAGAAATGCATACTCGATACTCTTCGCAGTAGCACGATGCTTAACGCAAAACACGTTGCGTTGTGCACGTATACGAGAAAGTCGAGGGGAGTACACTGGCACGTTCATACTTTCTTAAGCATATATTTAGGAGTCTTTTTGTATAAGTCAGTTTTGACTGCAAATTGCAAAATATCTTCGTATTTATGTCAGATTCTCCAAGGGTATGTGTGGGAATTCATCGGACAAGTTGCTTCTAATATAAGAATGTATTTTATACATTGTTATTGGTTTTCATTTAGAGAAACTATGTCTTAAACATGAAAGGTAAAAAAATTGAAGTAAAAATATTTGACTCAAATAAAGTTTAGAAATTTTTAATCAACACGTTTATTTTTAATTCCTCGTATACGAAGTAAACATAACTTGAAATTCGAGACGGAGAATACTCCCACGTTTAAATTTATAAACTTTTGGCACTTTTATGGATGCCCGTGACTAATGAATAATGGACTGTAACTGAATTAATATTTATTAAAGGAACTTTTTATAAGCAAACTTTCTATCTTAAAATATTGCAGCCTTCGCCAGAAGCCGTACAGGAGTCTTTGTTCACACTGTTTCACAACTAATCTGACTAAAGTCCTACAAACTTTAGCATCATGCGTTTAACTACCACGCCAACATTGGCGACAAATGGGTGGAAAAAGTGAGGGGGAAAAATTTATGAACATCTAAAAGACAAGGGAGTACAGGGGGAGGGGGGGGGTAAACAACAAAATTTTTAAATTTAGTTAAAAAATTTCCCGAACACTATTGCTTCTTTATATTTTCTAGTTTTAGGCAGCTAAAATATAATTTTCCGTTAAAAAAGTAGGGGCGACTGCCCCCTCGTCCCCCACTCCACTCGCCGACACTGCTCGCCAAGATGCCAAACGTAATTGAAGCATAATAATGGCCATTTCCTTTTAACAAAGCGAAACTCTGAAAAGGTTTTCAGATTATGAGTATAAAACCCTCTGACTTTTGGATTGCAATTTGACTAAAGATTTAAATCATCTTCTTAAGACATGACTTTTTAAGAAGCATCAGGAAATAGCTTTTTGTCAGCCATTTAAATTCTGTCCTCCTTTTAGACCTCCCATGCTATTTCCTTGCCTCTTTTCAATTACTAGATCAATCCATCACACAAGGAACAGGAGAAAAAACTATCTTTAGCGTGATTAGAGATCCTAAAAATTAGACACTCTAGGGGGAGTGAAAATTTAGCGTTTTAATGGTTCAGCTGTTATAACAACCAGTGCACGGAGGGAAGAAACTCTGTTAAAAAAGCGTCTGTATGGGCCGAGCGAAAAGGTTAAATTTTGGACATTTGACAAGATATGGCGAGCAGACATGAGACACTTGCACTGTGGGCATGTTAGTGCCTGGTCTCCAAACAACAAACGGTGGAGAGTAAATCTAGTGAGCCCAATTCGGAGGCGGGTTAAAATAGTATCGGCTTTTCGATTTGTTAAAGATGAACGAAATTCTACAACACGTTTAATAGCATAAAGTTTATTTCCTGTCTCTAAATTCCATTGCTCTTGCCATTTGAAAGAAAGAAGCAGTTTAACTCTTTATAAGGCCGTGGTAATTATACTTACCACCAAATCCATTAATTTTTAAATGCATTTTTTAAGGTTGGCATGGATTCTCGCCAATTTTTTCGATGAAATAAAAACCGAGATGTTCCAATTTCGTTTCTCAAACCATAACTAAGTGCCTGGACTTGAAAATTAATTATTAATTAGCAAAATTAATTAACAAAAAAATTAATGTCATCGAATAAGATAAATGAATCTGAATCCCAAAGCCCCCAATTAACACAAGATATCTCTGCGATATTCTGAATGCCGCACAACATCGTAAAAATATCGTATGAATATTGTAGGGCATCTTGTGCTAATAGGAACATTTTTCTATACCACTACTGGAAATCAAATGGCCCTTTAAAGGGTTAATAAGCTTCTTCAAATCATTCACAGGGACAGTAACGTTGGTAGAAGTTATATGTCGATATGGCAGCCTTGTCTGCCAATTCGTTACGAAGCTATTATACTTAATAATATTGTAAAGACCCGAGAAGTAAGCTTTTCTAAAATACTGAAAACCAGAAGATGAGTGTTATCATGAGTGAGCGAGTTACTGTTTTATGGCACAAGGGCCCAGACGGGCCATGCTGCGCCAATAAGTGACCATGAAATGAGTTGATAGTCTTTAAAACATTTAAGGAATCCGTGTAATGGATGGGACCTTTTGAATTCTCTTGGAAATTTGCCTCAAACCATTCAATGCAGCAGTGGTCTTTCTTTGTAAAAATGCACCAGGGAGCCCGAAGACGAAAAAACTGTGTCTGGAAAAGCAACTGCAGAAGAAACCTGATCAGCCGATTTGGATCCATCTGTAGACATGAGGACAAACCTGTCATTATGTTCTCTGTTTTCAGTGAAGACATGAGATGATTCATTCATTTGTATGTAAAAAGGTTACCATTGCAAAAGACGTCCCATTGAAAGGTGAAGGCGTCTTATCATACCATTTTTAGAGCCTGTATTAACGATCGTTCTATCACAACCAAAAGCTTGCAACTAAGAAGAGAACAACAGATTTTCTGTAAAAAAAATAAATATTGTTGCAGAATTCGTCCAGGGTATGTACGGTGCAAACAGTCCAACAAGCAGGATAACGGAGAAAGATGATTTATTGACAAATATTCAGGAAACACGAAGCACAGGTAACAGGAACAATACCATTTATACAGATTAGCAACACAAACGGGAAACAAATGACTAGCAATAACAGTAACAGCACTTCGGATCTAGCAACACAAGCAGACAGCAATTCACTAATAATGACAGTAACAGCACTTTCAACAGCGCTCAGCTCACCAGCTTTTCAGCTCGCACTGCTAACGAAACTCCAAAGTGATTCTTCAAAGGCATTGCCCGTCGAATCCTATCGTTGTATATTTATATTGTTCCTGAACGGGTGTGACGTCACATGGAAATCTCTGGAGAAATCCGGATCTCGGCCCCTAACAAAGATATCAAGAAAATAATCGCATTTTCGGGAATCTTCGATTTGTCGCCAAAGTGGTCATCAAATTCGTCGCCAAGATCAGGGGCCTAGGCGTGGCCGCTGCCGGCATTCCATATTTACTTCTGTAAAACTCTCTTCCCAGCAATAAGACTAGCAAGGCGGGAGAGTGACACTACGTCTTTGTAACAATATGTTTGTTTTTGTAGTATGAGAACTGCCAGTTCTAGACTTGACCAAGATATGTATATCCTGGATCTGAAAGTAGAACCACATGGTCTCTTATTATTGACTATCTAGCTACTCTTTCTCCTTGACCAGAATTAAAGTTTAATCAATTCCGTCATCAATGTATATACTGATGAAGAGTGTTTTCCCTCATTTTTCAAGTCTTTACGGGATTGATTTCTTTTCCTTCTGATTTAGTTACGATCGGCTACATTAAAAAAATCGTCTTTGGTGATTATTCTTTTAATTTTTAAACTGCAATTATAAGAATGGTTGCTGATGTATCAGAAACAGCAGTTCTGTCGCACACCCGAATCATGTGTCACATTTGTTCTCGACACATGTTACGACGACCAAGAAAGATACAAGGAGGATTCGTTTTTGAACCGTGACCGGATGTGGTTGAGAGGACGTCTGCCCACCGGATGGTAGTGGACTCTTCTTGGTTATAACGATTTTCGTTTTGAAGTCAGAGCACCAGTTCTTACTGTGATGCGAGGAACAGCATTTTTTAGAGTATATCTGGATTCATAGGGGTTTTCTCCCATAGCCACCAGTAGAGGAGCGCACTTTATGTTGAGAAATTAGCAAGTTCTCATGTGATTTTCAAGGAGAAAGACACATTATATATTGTAGGAAATAATGAGATAGTACTATTCTATTTCCCTTCCGATATCCGAGTTTTAAGATTGTTAAAACTCAAGCTAGGAATTTTAAACTAAGTTAAATTTTTTTGAACATTTCGGCCAAAATTGGAAGTTTGAGATATCTTCAAAATTCCTTCGGGATGTGATTGGTGGCATAAAACTGAGTCATATAAAGCAAACCCAGTAGAAATCGGATAGTTAGAACGCGAGACAGGATCTCCAACATTTAATGAAATTTCATATTATATCTGAAGCAAGACTATTCGAGTACAACCTGTTGAGAGCTGATGTTGGCAAGAATAAAGATATATTTGGTGATGAAGTAGTCGAGTCCAGCAATTTTCAGTGATAATTTTTTTTATGTCTGACATTTCAAAATATTATAATATTTTTATCTGCTCAAAATATTATTATTATATAAATATGCTACAGTTTTTATTATATAAATATGCTAAATATATTCGACACATAATGATCTGTTGCTTTGCCTCAATACTTAATTACAATAAAAAGAATGATATAAACATTGTTAGCTAGTATCCAGGAGTCTGAAGACTTTGTTTTTCGTTTCCTGAAAATTTTTAAAAATGGTGCCATTATGCCATCGTCGTTTAACCACTGGACCCTTCGTATGTCATCTTTAATATGGCCAGTTTGCATTTTCAGCGATTTTCATTGCTTAAATTGAAATCAATAAGCAAAACGCCGAACCAATTTAGCCAATGGAAAAAGATTATTTTGTGTTGACGGAATCACATGTGGTAGATTTTCCCGAAGTGAACTCATTGTTGAAAGACCTGGAGTATTATTTTGCTTGAATCGATGGGCGTGTCGTCATCTTTGGTTCATTTGATAGGATTTTCATTACTCAAAGACGCACAAAATACCTGCTGCCAAATCCAGATCTTGTGACATCAAAAGGCAGTTTGATGTCGTTAGGAGGTAGAAAAATATGTAGTAACTGATGTGGCCTGCTATTTATTGATATAAAAAGAAGACGAAGTCGTGCGATTGTTTCAATTTTGTTCTGTAGATAAGGAGATAGGAATTAAAAAAAATAAAGCATATTGCGCTGTATTGCAAACATTAGATGAAGTTGGATGACGTTTTCCTTCGAAACTATACATTTATTCTGGACTTAAAAACTTCTCTTATACAGAAAAGAGACATTTTCTTTTATCATAGGAAGGTTATTTGCAATCTATTTTCAACAACATTTCCTCAAGTGAACAACATCGAATCCAAAAACCTACTTTTGTTATCACCTCTGTTTCCAGGCAATGTTACCCCGAAACAAAGAACTGTGATATTGCCATTATATTTCTACTTTCCTTTTTCATATTTGCACGTTCCCGATTATTAATTTCTTTTAAAAATGATTATGATTTTATGACGTCATTATAATTTAATTATCTTTGTACGAATCGAATAAAATTTGGAATGGCTATTAATTACACGGAATGTTTTTTATGATATTTACAAATATCACAATTTGATGAAACTTTTGGTCGTTTCGATTGGAAATTAAACTTTAACAATTATATAAATGACGGGTATCGATATTTAGTTTTATATACGAGAACAGAAACGAAAAGAAAGTATTGCAATCGTCAAAAAATTCGACTTTAACCCTCTGAGCGACTAATAGGTCAGAGTAAGCCGTCTGAAAAATATCTCTCTGCTTTTCAATGGGTTCCTTTAAGAAATATACACCGTCCTACAAGAGGTGTTTGAAAAAGAAACGCCTAAATCCCCCCCCCATTGCTACCTGCGGGAGGTCTAATTATCCCAGCGGGGAGAGTCTTCCCCCGTTCCTTATCTCTAGCAGTTCCCCTTCCCAGAGCCGGCCGGAGGGCAGTGTGAAAGGTGCGACCGCACAAGGTTCCTCGCCGCTGACTGATTTTGTAAAATGAAAATGATTTCTGTTTTTTCAAATCCAAGCAGTGGCGAATCCAGGGGGGCTATCGGGCTTCAGCCCCCCACAGAGCTGGCAGAATTCTTGATTTTATTTAAAATCACTGCAACTGTTTGTTCTTAACTTCCCCTTTTAAAAAAAAAATAATTAAAGTGTGAGAACATTGCTTTCTGGCTTGACAGGCTCGAAAATTTTCCTACTTTTCTAGTCATTGCACTTGTAATTGTAGCGTTGACGCAGTCGAAAACATTTTTTGGCCAGTTATTTCATTGTATTTTTTATTAAATTATCGAAAGTAATGTAGTTTTCTTTATGATTTTTACTGTCAAAGAAAAGAGAAAAGTCTGTAATGTTAAAGTGTTTTGGTTTACATGAGCCATGAGGTTTGATATTCGTCACGACGATACAAATTTTCATGAACCCCGCCCCCCCCCCCCGATCCGAATCCTGGATTCGCCACTGAACCCAAGTATAAATGCATTTGAATATAATTATACAATTTGTACACATTTTGCATCTACCAATCTAAGGCAAAGTTGGGTTCTTTAAAGTCGTGAAAGATTAGAATATCTTACAAGCTGCACATAAACTGTTACAAACTGAGAAACGTTATTGACAGAGAATATAAAAAATAACTGAAAACGAAACACAGCGTTTAACATGTGTTTGTGTATGAATAATAGCTATAATTTTATAAAGTGGCTATTTTTTATATTTAGTTAAAAAGGAAACAATAAATTTTGTTAAGAAAGCTAAGCATTTCACAATTTTGTTAGATTGCAGGCTTGAGCCATCAAGAACAATTGTTTGTTAGTTTAAGATGTAGATGAATCTGAAAGCACATATACAAGCAGGGCCGGTTAAAGTCCTAAACGGGCCTGTAGGCAATATAAGTTTCAATTTCTTTCTTATTCAGATTCAAAACCAAATATTTTTCATTGTTTTTCATGCAAGCAAATATTAAGACTGACTGAAATTAAAAAGAAGTATATTTAATTTGCCGATCACCTTCAGGAGAGTAGTTTCAATATCTCAGATATAAAAAAACTAAAATGTAATGTAATTTTTTTTAATGAGTGGTGAAAAAATTGCAAAACTTTTTTACACAGTCTAAATAATCTAATATAAAATTTCTAGGGATATTTTAGAGCCAGAAAAACGATAAAACAAACTGGATCACACTGATCTTCTCGCTAAATTAAAAACATGAGGAAAAAACCTTACGAATAATGTTCTGAAATTTAAACAATACTTGATTTCAATTTAAATAAATTCCAGTATACGGCTCTTGTAAATTAAATGAAAACACTAAATGAAATTACCTTGAAAATAAAGCATAAAAATATTATAAGGCATTGGAAGCCTCCAAAGATATTGGGCCCCTAGGCAGTTACTTACTTTACCTATTTGATAATCCGGGCCTGTTTGCAAAACCCATTTGTGTTGAAACGGCAAAAGACTTGACAGGAAAATGTTGTTGACTAAAAATCTCGTGAAATAACATTTTGAAAAATATCGTGAATCGGAATTCATACTATCTACTTTTAACAACTGCAAAGTAAATAGTTGAGTAGTTAAATCAAGGCGACATCTGAATTTAAGAATTAAAGACTGGATGGAAAAAAACAATTTTTCTTTGAAGCAACCGATCAGTCTATTTCACCTGTCAATTATCTATTTTCTAGTCATAATGAATAGTGCCATTTTTTCTTTTCGGAGAAGATCGAAATTTATCATGAGACGCCTGACAGAATGATGGCTCTCTATTTTCTTTAAGTAAAAAGATAGATTTTCCTGAAAAGAAAGAACATTAGTACTGATATGGTCTTTTTGTGATTACACACCCGTCTGGCGATATGGTAAACATTCGATCGTGGTCTATTGGTAGTAAAATCGCAAGCATTTGTGACAGCATTCTTGTGAAAAGGTGTTACTGCACTCATTGTACGATGGAATGCTGAAAACCTACGCAAGGGTCAGGAATAAATTGATCCGTGTAATATTGTTCAAGCTCCCTCCTTCCTACTATTGTTGTCCTCATCTGTTGCGAAGCAGCTTTCTTTGTTTGTAAAGTTTACCTTGATGTTTTTGTTGAGGTTCTACATAAGACAACAAAGTCGACTGGTTATAGTGCATGGAAAAAAGGGATTATCCCTATTTCTTTTCAACTTGCTGTCCAGATGGGATGTTATATCGGAAAAACTATTGAAACAGATATCTTAGAGAGACAAACCTTTGGACAATGATCTTTGAGGTGTATCACATGTATTTTTCTTTCTTCTCCTTTGAAACCAATTCCATTACAAACACTTTTCTGTTTCCTTCCTAAGATACTGTTTGAGAAAATTTTAGGAACTACTGACAAACGCAAAAGAGATCTTTTCAGGCGCTAACTTCCATTGATTGAAGCTCCTTTGTTAAATCTTCTACTTAAAATGATAAAGTACTGAACGAAGTATAAATAAAGAAACTCGAAGGCTTCGGTACCATTTCTCGGCGGCTAGAAGATCGCATATCAGTAGTAAATTCTTTCTGGATTTTGTTTGATGATGAACAGCGATTCTGAAGAGGACAATTTAATTGAAACTTCATCGAAAGATGAATTATCATCATCAGAAGACGAATCAGAGGATGAATCTTTGGAAAGTGCAAGAAACTGGTGTGGTGTTGATGTTTCCGTTTTGACTCCTGCTCCACCTAAATTTCCTTTTACCGGAAATCCAGGAATCAAAGTTTCACTAAGACAATCAGATGATCCACTGGATTACTTTTGCCTCTTTTTTGATGATGAAGTAATTTCATTCATCGCAAAAGAAACTAATAGCTTTGCGGAAGAACATTTTTCAAATTTGGAATTAACTCCATCAACTAGAGCTTTGCAGTGGAAAGATGTCACTAGTGAAGAACTAAAACGTTTTATATCTTTGTTGATTCTACAAGGAATTGTGCAAAAACCCACCGAAAAATGGTTTTGGTCCAAGCGACCAATTTTATGTACTCCATTTTTCGGAAATGTTATGAACGAATAAAGATATTCTCTTATAATGAAATTTCTGCACTTCCAAAGTAGTAATGATTCCGAAGATGAATCGCCTTCTAACAACAAACTAAAAAAAATTGGCAAATTTCATAGTATGCTTATGCAACGATTTCAATCAACATACATACCAAAGCAGGATATCTCAATAGATGAATCACTGATTGGTTATAAAGGGCGCTTAGGATGGAAGCAATATATTCCAACAAAAAGATCTAGGTTTGGAGTAAAACTGTTTCAACTTTGTGAATCCGAAAGCGGATATATTTGGAACTCTATTATTTATACAGGAAAAGGTACGACGTTCCATGAGGATTATGAGGATTATGGTGTGTCCACTAAAAGTGTTATGACGCTCATTCATGAACTGAAAAATAAGGGGTATACACTAACCACGGACAACTTCTACACTTCACCAGAATTAGCCGAAATACTTATTAAATGTAAAACGGATATTTACGGTACTTTAAGGGCAAACAGGAAAGGTTTGCCTCCGTTAATAAAGTCGTCAAAAGTGAAGAAAGGTGAAGTATTGGCCTTTCAAAAAGGTAAAATATGTTTATTAAAATGGACAGATAAAAAACCTATACTTATGCTTAGTACTTTACACAGCACTTCGATGGTGACCGTGGAATCAAAAAAGTCAAAATCTTCGAAGCTTAAGCCTGCAGTCGTGGCTGATTACAACAATACAATGGGTGGAGTAGACAAAGCTGACCAATGTTTGTCGTACTACCCAGTGGCGAGAAATCAGCAACGAAAATACTACAAAAAGATTTTTCGCTACTTACTTAGTCAAGCAGTGTGGAACGCTTTTGTAATCTTCAAAAAGAATGGAGGAAAAATGAGGCAAGTTGAATTTCGAATGAAATTAATCGAAAGATTAATTGAAGTAACAGTCTGTAATCCATCTACTCGCCAGGGTCCATTTCCTAAATCGGAAGAAAATGTCGTTCGCTTCACAGGAAGGCATTTCCCTTCTTATGTTGATGAAAGTGAATCCAGAAAAAAGTCAAGGAAGTGTGTTGTGTGCTCACTAAAAATTAATGAGAACGGTAAACGTGTGCGGAGAGAATCACGATTTGAATGTAAAAATTGTAACGTTGGACTTTGCGTTGCACCCTGCTTTGAAATTTACCATACGGAATCTAACTTATAGCATTTTTATTTTTAATCTCATGTCTTAACTTTAATATATTTCAAAAAAAGTATAAAATGTACCTAGGTAATTAATGTAATGGCCAGTTTTATCAATCATTAGTTCATGATCTTGTTATATGTGATTGATTTACTTCATTTCTGAATTTGTGAATATTGCAAAATTTTTTAATCAGTACAATATTAAAAAATGTTTACATATTATTTTATTGTTATGATCAAATCTGCATTACATAAAAACAGATCATAAAATTTTGAAAAAAAGAATTAACAGTTAATATTATAATTGTATAAATTTTGTTATTTTCAGTTAGACAAGTTTTGCTACATATCTTTAATATCAAACTTTCCAATAAAGCTCACATTTTAAAATTCAAGTTTGATCCTTATTTTACATTTCATCTTTGCTCTCTAGAATAGATTTTATTCACGATTTTTCATTTTATTATCCCCTAAGATACAATTGCAAAATTTAAATGCTGAATTAATTTTTTAAGATTTTCAATAAAATTCACTTTGTTTCAGTTTGGGGCCGTTCAAATATTACGTAAGCATGTTTTTGGAATTTTATGACCCCCCCCCCGTTCTTTTTTCTACAAAACGTATAACAGTAATAATATAATTTTAAAAATTTTAGGACTTAATTCAAATAAAAAACTCTAACTCGGCTTAAAATAAAAAAAAGAATATAAGTTTAATTTCCTTACAACTTCAAGTTTAAGCTTACAAAAATCAAGTTTAACTTTCTTTTGCCAATTTTAACTTTTTTTCCAAATTTAATTTTTTAAAATTAAATTGTTTGTGCAAATTACAAGAGATTTTCGGAAATAAAGTGATTTTAATGTCTACGTAAGCATCACTCATACTCCCTCTCCTCCTTCTCAGCAAAAATAAGCAACCCCTCTCCCCCCTTGGGTGCTTACGTAATATTTGAATGGCCCCTTTTCAAAAAACATTACTGAGTAATAAAATTATTTCGGCGTTTTGAATGGGACTAAAAATGTTTTTCCTACAATTTAGACCAAAATGCTTTGTTTTGTAATAGTTATATGCTAACTGGATAGAAATACAAATTTCTAAAATAGTTGTCATGTTAAGAAATGAAAAGTTTAGAAACTTTAAATTTAAAAAAAGATTTTTATTAAAGCTTCTTCAGGTTCAGTTTCTAATATTTTTTCATCTAACTTTTTAAATGATTCTCAGAAGATACTGAGTAAAATTAGGATTCCGCGATTTTAAATATGTGAATTAGTTTCTGAGAAAAAATATTTTCTAAAAATGTATGTACATTTTTTGCAAAATATAAGATATTTTGTCTTTCTTTATTTTCTATTAATAACAAAAAAAATTCAAATATATTAAGGCTCAAATCATGTTTTGAATTTTCGCTTTTTCCGGAAAAAGTTTACAAGTAGTATCTGTTGCAAATTAATGAATTCTTTAACCCTTTCAAGGGCGGTGGTTTCTTTTCGAAATCACCTGTTAAAGAATTATTTCATAGGGAAACTACCAATTTATGGTTATATATTTCACAACAATACATATTTTAATATCCAATAAAGAGACCTAATTGCAGTAGAATTTCTAGTCTTCTTTTGTCACGGATTTATATGCGAATAAATTAAGTTTTCCCAAAGAAAAGAAATCTACCATTTTTCAATAAATTTCTAAAACATAGGACTAGAAACCCATTCAAAACTTATTACATTTCTACATGGTCTTTTCTTTGCAAAATTGGCAAAATAAAAAAATAACAGAAATATGTTACTTATTTCAAATTGTTCATGCGGTTTCAGGGATAAACACCTCTTCAAGGTACTATGCGGAATGTTTGTTACAATTGCTAAGATAATCAATTTAGAGGTTCATTCAGAGGTATCTATTTACAAGCATTTTTTTTTTTGTTTTTGTTTATGAAAAGAAAAGCTTATAAGCATTTCTACGCCATAATAAGAATCTGAGAAAGATTTTCTCCCTCAATTTTCCGAAAAGCTTCATGAAAACTTCCGTACCTTCCTATTCGTTTTAACGATAAGGAATTCAATTGTTACCGCAAACGAGGTTCCTTCCAGCAACCTGCGAGCTCATCTATTGTAAAGCTTATCACCACGAATCTGTCACTGTCAACCAAGTCATTAGTGCAGGGGAAAGCAGAAGCGAGAAAACACGGCTATGCCGCTTACGACTGCAAAATTCAAACCAGGAAAAAGCCGGTTGTTCTCATCTTCAAGGCGACAGAAAGAGAAGAAATAACACGTTTCTGCCGAAGTCGGAGTAGATTTGCTTAACGTAGAAAACCGTTTGCGGCGCTCAGAGGGTTAAACTATTGATGACTCTCCTCGTGTTAGAGACCGATAAACCATTTTTGGAATTATGTCTTCCATTTTTTTGAACACGATAACTCATAAACGGAACGAACTACAGGAATGGAATTCTGTATGTCTTCTTTACACCAAAATTGTTAGCTGTATGAAATTTTGAACCAACTCCGTGAATATGGTTGACGGTCTCTCGGTCATGTATATATTTAGGGTTACGATAAGTCCGGATTTGAAGCTTACGTCCCGACTAGTATCGAAATCTTCAGAATGCCCGGATTTAAGTCACTGAATGCGGTGAGTGAGGAATTTGTAATAGAGGAAATCTGATGTATTCGAAAAGCTGACGTCATTCTGACCGACAAACCATTTTTGGAATTATGTCTTCCATTTTTTGAACACGATAACTCACGAACCGAACGAACTAGAGGAATGGAATTCTGTATGTCTTCTTTACACCAAAATTGTAAGCTGTATGAAATTTTAAACCAACTCCGTCAATATGGTTGACGGTCTCTCGGTCATGTATATATGTAGGGTTACCATACGTCCGGATTTCGACCGGACAGTCCGTATTTAAAGCGTACGTCCCGACCAGTGTCCGGATTTACGCCAGTGAATGCGGTGAGTGAGGAATTTGTAAAAGAGTAAATCTGACGTATTCGAAATGTTGATGTCAGTCCGTCAATGGAAGGAAATAATTGTTCGCACTGTTTACATCCATTGATGATGAGAAAGTGGATGAGCCTGCTTATCCAGGCCCCAGATCAAACTGAAAATTAAAAGTTTTGGCAGATCTGTTTTATTTCTGCTTTTCATTAATATTATTTTAAATTACCAAACATTAATAAAAATTGTATCTTTTTTGCATTCTGACGCCTTAAATTTCTGTCACTTCCTGAAACAGTGTGCTTGTGGTTACGGCAGAGGGTTTTTGGTAGGCAGCTTTTAGAATTTTATACCATATTTTGACCCTTTCAGCGGCATGTCCGCCTTTCAACCAAAAAATTATAGTAACCCTCTTTTTATGCGAATATGATAATTCAAAACTGAAAGAAGCTAGATAAACGGAATATGGCGCCTGGTTTTGACACAAATACTGCAGATCTGCATAAAATTTCCTAATAATACCTAATCGGTCACCGAAAAGAGGTTCAAAATCAATACTCGAATCTCTTCACAATACGACGAAGTTAAGCTCAAACCGTGCCATATTCTGGAAGTATACGAGAAAAGTCGAATCGCAAACACTCACTCTGGTTTTGATAATGTATACGCTGAAATATTTAAAATAATTATTGTAGATTTGACAAAATCTTACATCGACTTAAAGCTCAAATTCTTCAGTGTACTTATTTCTAAGCATAAAATACAATTTTCACACAGTTCTTAAACATAAATATGCATAAAACGACATTGAGAAAAAGGGAAGAAATATAAAAGAAGTTATAAAAGTTAGAACAAAAGATGGATTATATTTTCTGTACAGTTACTTTTACAAATGCTTGTTAATATCAACTTAAATGTACGTATAAATAATTTTCTCTTTCAAAACAATGTTTACTGATTACATAAAAATGTTTTGTTACTTTTATATGGCACTGTGATAGAACAGATTATACTTAGTGTTAAAAATCACAAATTAAAGCCTAACACCGACTAAAACCTTAAAAAGTGTCATTTTCTACAAATTTGATTTTCAAAATCAAAATCTAGGAGTTTCGAATATTATCTTCATAAAAAGTTTCCAGGTAATAAATATGTACTGATAACATTTTATAAAATTCTCTAATTAAAATTTAAAGATTCGAGCGCCTTAATTTAAACTTTAACAATAATTTTACAAAGCAAATCATTCGTGAGAAAAGTCTGTGCTATGAATTATTAAAAAAGAAGATTATCTATAATTGCTTAACAACAGTTTTATTTCAAAGACAGTTATGTAAGACATGACCTTCTTGCCAAATAAAAAAGAGAAATCCAAGGAGATTTGGATTTTTTTTTTCGAAACCAAACCTGTTTATCGAAGCGACTGCAATCCTCGCTTTCAAATTTCACTCATTGTATCGTTTAACGAGGATCACTTTTCAGGTAAGTTTTATTTTTTTAAAATGATACTTAAATGCGGTGCGTATTTGGTTTATATTGCATATTTACTGATTTTTTGCACATTTGGAGAGATTCAATTTTCCAAATTTGGTAGACTTTAAAGAAATGGTATACAATATTATCTTGTTTCTCTAAACAACAAGATTGGATCATTAGATCCAAGACTGGTAAATTAGTTTTTGCTTCAGAATATAAATCGGGGTTTAATTCAGTGTGATGCCTCATTACACGGAAAAAGTTCACATTTATGAACATACAGTCATGTTCTTCTGGGATAATACATTTTATATTATCAGTTATATTAAGTATTAATATAAATGATAATTTATTAATATTTGTTGAAATGACGACGCGTTTCAGAAGAACAACAACTCGAAATTTCTTTTTATGCTATGCATATTTTAAGAATGTAAGTGAATTTTTTTACCGAAGTTTCAAATTAGTGCAGTTTTTATCCCCACAGCAAACTTTAAAATGCCCGCATCTCAAAACCTAGAATTTATTATTGTTGCTTTCCTGAACTGCATTGGGCATCGATATATTGATATTATTGTTTTATTAATCAATACGTTAATCAGTAGGTGTCTGTATTGTGTTGCAAATACGCTCGTCTGGCTGAAGTTCCTAACTGGAGTTCATATTGAAGGGGTTATTTTTCAGTCAGGTCTTATTTTTGTAAAGAACATGACATCCGAAGCTATTCTAACAAATGTTTTGTCGATCGTTACTTTATACTTCTCGAATGGATTAAGTGCTTCAAATAAAGATCTTTGTAAGTGGTGAAATTTCACCTAAGCTCTAATGCCGAAAAGTCAAAGAAGAAATCAAAGAAGCTTTAGGGCTTAGGGCAAATAATCCAATACTGATCTTTGATTTTTACCTGTTTGCGTTGTATTTGTAGGACATAGTGTTTGTCAATATTGATATTTTATAAACCCGAACACAATAAGAAGACATAATAGATCATTGTCATTGGAGTAAAAAAGTTTCCCTCTCTATTTTCTATTTTTTAAAAAGCACTTTTATTTACTTTTTGATCTTCGTCTTTTACCTACCTGTCTGCTTTGTGTTTGTAGTTCATAGTGTTTGTCAATTTTTTAAAAATGTCCCTCTTTATTCATTTTTTTAAAAAGCACTTTTATTTACTTTTTGATTTTCGGTTTTTACCTACCTGTCTGCTTTGTATTTGTATGGCATAGTGTTTGTCAATATTGATATTTTATAAACTCTAACACAAAAAGTAAGACATAATAGATCAATGCCATTGGAGTAAAAAAGTTTCCCTCCTTATTCATTTTTTTAAAAAACATTTTTATTTACTGTTTGATCTTTGTTTTTTACCTGTCTGCGTTGGATTTGTAGTGCATAGTGTTTGTCAATATTGATATTTTATAAACCCGAACATAATAAGTAAGACATAATAGATTATTGGCATTGGAGTGAAAAAGTTTCCCTCTATTAAATTTTTTAAAAACATTTTTATTTACTTTTTCCTAAACAAACTGCGATGAAATATTTAAAGAAAGATTGTCTAATTTGACTGACTCACTTGTATTGTTTACTTCATGTACATTTTAATGTTTTGGAACAGAGTTCCGAAATGTAACATTTAATAATTTATTCAGTGATTCATACACACTCAAGATGTGAAATTAAATAATCTTTTTAAAATTTATCACTGCATTAAAACTGTGCAGTTAATTTTAAATTCGCGTATTGTGTTGTTAGAGCAATAAATAAAGAAAGAAAAAATGCAAATATAATAGTTTCAATCAGAAAACTTCTTGAAATCAACGTCTATTTTTAACATCTCAACTTTTTAATAAATTCAAATTCGATTAAAGGGACACATGACCCAATAAATGACCAAAATATCAATTTTTATTTTATTGGATTATTTCGTTGATCTTATCTTTCTACTTAATGTATCAAAATTTCAAATTTGTACCTTTAATATTATAGAAGTTATATAGTTCTTTATTTTCGATGACCAATGATAAACATGTTCAAATGACAACTTTAACTAGCTTTTCTCTATGTCGGACTTTTCTCCTCTTTCATGTTTTCAAAATGCTAAAGCTTTTCTCCTGTTTTAGATACAGCTTTCAAATTTTGTGTACTTGTTTATTGTTGTGCATATGATAAAACTGTGCATGGAATAAGCATTCAGTTGCTTATTTTTTTTGTATACAAGATATAAATTGCGGTAGTGCAAAATTTCCTCATTTTTAACCACATAAAACAGTAAAACATCTATATTTAAGTATCCGACTGCTTTAAAATCGTCGTTTTTGATGAAAGTATCAAAAAACTTTTTATGACTTAATTTTGTAGCCTGTTTAACCAGCTTTCTAAAGTCTAAAGTCTCACTTTTTAATCTACATGAATTACAAATGGAGTTACAGCTGTTTTATGACCGAAATGTAAGCATTATTTTATGTTGCATGAAAACTTTAAATGTGTTTTCTGAGAAATGATATTTTTGAGGAAAACTGTCGACCGTAACAATGATTTCTCAATAAGTTATTCAAGTATTGATATGAAATTTTCTGAGATTGTTTCCGGTAATATGCTTGATGTTTCCTCTGAAAACTAAAGTCAATTTTAAAATCAAGTATTATTTTTAAGTGCTTAAATATAAATGAAAAGCATTTTTTATGAAAAATTACCAGTTTAGTAACTATGTTCAGCTATATCTCAAAACTATTTTGAAGTACAAGAAATATTTTAGAGCATAACACAGATAACTGTCACAAAAATGTACTAATACAAGGATTTATGGATATTTAGAATATGATTTTGTCTATGGCTGTTAGCGTAAGCCAAATATTTTAGTCATTTTTCTTCAAATTTCTCAGTGTTTTTAAAAAAAGTATTATTTTGAAAGACTAATTTTACAATATTTTCATAGTTTTAAAACATATGCAGTTGAAAAATAACATTAATGTATATATATAAGTTATTTTTCAAAAAAATGTCTCCGAACGCAGTCGGATACTTAAGCGAATATTAGATGCACCTAAAAATTCATGCACAGTTTCATGCAATATATTTCAGTGAATCTGCAAATAAAATTTGAAGCAAAAGTATTCATATTTGAAAAAGTAGTAGGGAATTTTAAAAATTTAATTTTTCTTTAATAAATTTAAATTTCAAAATAAAAAACAAATCAAAATGAATTTTTTTCTCTTTAGTTAAGTTTTATTATTATGAAAACTTTTTCAATAATATTTCAAATAAAAAAAATTGTGCTGAAGGTAAATGTGTCCGCTTGTAGAAACAAATAATACGCAACTCACTTTTTGCATTTCGAGCACTGTAATAGATGGGAGTTTTCAGTTTCTGTATAATCATTATGAAGTGGATTGGAAGGCTTGTAGGAGAGAGAAATAATAAATGGAATGTTAATTGATAAGAGAAATCGTTCTCTGAATGTGTCGGCATTGTCGTTCAAAACTCTTGCAATAGTGAGTTTTGACTATATTAAATGGAATAAATTCAAGTTATGTCACAATTACATGACAAACGTAATTAATCATGAAATCTAACAACAAACTGGCAGTTATCCTATACTGTGTTCGAATGTCACGTCCTTTTTTCTTCGGTGAGATGCCAATGAATTCCAATATTAGATTCGTATGGTGCATTTGACACATATCCCGTGAGTTTGACTCCATTGCAGGAAAATGGGATGGACAGACATTTTTGAAATTATGTCGCTCTATCTGTTTGTGCACATGATTAACTGAAAACCTCAACGAGCTTGGCGAATGAAATTTGATATGCAGTCTTTGCAACAAAAGTGTAGCAGTAATCTTGAATGAAACACATTTTTTGGTGGGCAGAGAGAGGGTTAACAGCTAGAATGTTCTTGGCACAGCCATGGGGGAAATCGAGTACGAGGATGAGAATTTTCAGTGAAAATGAGCAGATTTTCAGCTCCCATGGGCGTACAATACGGGTTGTGAAGCTGTTTAACAGTCCTATTGTTGATGACGGGACTCACCTCCTTGTGAGGGTTTGATGCATATGGCGCTCGTATTGGGGTTCGGTTTTCATGGTTCGCACCGACGGCTACCTGCGGTGGTTCAACCATTCAGATTTACAGTTGTCCCAGAGAT
Source organism: Araneus ventricosus (assembly GCA_013235015.1). NCBI lineage: Eukaryota > Metazoa > Arthropoda > Arachnida > Araneae > Araneidae > Araneus > Araneus ventricosus. The sequence goes on along the minus strand of BGPR01000049.1, from coordinate 2,014,149 downwards.
GAAGTGGATTATTTCTTGTGATGGCATTATTTTGGCATTCTTTTGCTAAATGTCCATACTTGTAACAATTGTAACATTATTTAGGGCGTAGATACTCACGGAAACTTAGGCGATACCACCCCATATTAATGTTCCCAACTTTTATAACATTGTTAAAGGTATTTAGATCTATCCAGTTGGAGAGTGTCCAGTTAATCTGTTTTCATGAGGTACTCATGTTTAATAACGCTGTGGATCAATTTAGTTTGGAAGTCAGTGCACACCTTGCATTTTGCAGGAGGAGAAAACGGACGTGACTCCAAAGCTTGCTTGAGACAATGTCTAGTTTTCTGTTAGTTATTGGTCGCAATTGCGCCTGTCGAATGACAGTGATGTCTCATAACTTGCCGTCATTCGTGTCATTTATAGCAATCAGCATAAAATGAGAAAACCCGATCCTCGACATTTATTTTTACAATCCTCAGTTTCAAAACGAACTTCGGAAAGACTTTTTGAGGTTAACTCAATAAGTAGATTACTAAAAGCTTGTTCGAAGGCTAAGAAACGAGAAACTAGTGAAGTATTCTTCCTATTTAAAAATAATCCAATTAATTATTCAGTGCTTCATCTAGATACATGTATGACTTGGAAACTTAAATCTGAGCCATACAGACAGGAAAATCAATGGATGGTGGAGGTCTAATCATGCGCTAATCTGAGGCAGTATTCAGTTTTCAGTTAGGAAGAAGTTCCGCAATGCAATCCTCGCTTTCACTTCACATTGTGTAAATTTCCTTCATATGTAGATGTTTTAAAAATAAAAAAAAATATTTTCCACCTAAAATAATGGAAAATAATTTCGATTTATTTCTATTTTTACAAAGCAGTGAATTTTATTCATTGCATTTAAATAATTATTGTTTAATGTCTCGATATTAATGTTTATTTGAGCAAATTGATTTTACTCTGTCTGTTTATCATATTATATATTTTCACAGCTAAATTTTTTTAAATCTCCTAGAAAATTTTGAGCAACGAGGTTTATTTTTTGGACCTGCTTCGGACCCTGCGCCATAGAAATACAATAAACATGCCTTCCTTATCAGTTAAATGAAATTATATGTTAAAACTTCTTTTTATATAAATATCACTTTCATTAAAGTTTTTTCAGATAAATTTCGCATCTAAATGTGAATTTACAGAAAGAAGTTTTTTTCGTAGAATAATTCTACGAAAAAAAATGAAATTTTGAATTACGACAAACAGAATTAACGCTAGTGTATTAATTTTCACACCACTATACTGAAAGGAAAACTTCGCATCCACTCTCATTAAAAGATTTAAAATTGAAAGCAGTTACGCAACAGGGAAACCAGCTTAAAATACGCATTTCGAGATATAGCAGTTTATGGAAACAGCCATTACTGAAAAATTCGATTGCTAAGCTCTAACTTCCCTAATTCAGAGTAATTAAGAGAAAGTAATTCATTCTTTCTTAACACGTTCACGCCGGTGCTGCAATTCATGTTTCTCTCCCATGGTCGGCTGTTCTAAGAGCGCTTTGCTTTATCGGGGGTGCCCAACTAAAGTGAAAAATGAAATTTTACCCCAATGATAACCATTGCTGCTCTTTATTTTTTTTCACCACTATTGCTGTCATGATTTTGCCAGAACTTTGCTTGAAATGTTTTAAAAATTACTTAGAAATAAATAAACAATTATGTTTATAACACTGAATTGTTATGTTTAAATTATCGAATTTATTGCATAAGTTATGTTTATAATATTGAGTTGAAATAAAATAAATTATACTTTTTGAATTAATATACTTTAAATTTCCATTATTTTAATTTTCAAATGTATGGAACTATTTTCTAGTTACTAAACGAACTAAATTTTTGGAGGTACGCACCGCCTGATGAAACATTTAAGTGCGAGCCACCGGTGGAACGCGCCGTCTGATGGGACATCTAAGTGCGAACCACCGGTGGTACGCGCCGGCGTGAACGTGTTAATACATATAATCCTGAGACATTATGAAAAAGTATATGCCTAAGCACATTTTTAAAAAAATTATCACAAATTTCCCAGTTACAGAATCTTTCATTTTAATTTCATTCGATTTCTTGAAGCAGTTATTTGTCAGAAATTTGATTGGACTAATCTTTTTTCGTTAATGTATAGGTGTCTCTATCATCATGATATATTTTTTGACAATCGCACTCGTAAGCAGCTCACTGGTATCCGCATCAGGCCTCACTTGTCAGGATTCCAATGTATGCAACAAGGGTAAGTATTCAAAATTTATAAGAAATAAAGAATGAAATTTCGTTTCACCCAAGCAGGAAAACATGTTGTCCAATATTGTATAATATTACATGATATTGTACAATATTACTCAATATTGCGAATATTGTTCAATATCGTACAATGTTGTACAACATCTTTGTGCTGCTGGGGCATTGGTTTGTAAGGACATAAGATAAAACGCTTCAAGGTCTCTGAACATTTTTTATTAGAAATTTACGGAGTTGAAATTAATTCGCAAGGAATTATAAGCTAAATGTTTTTATTCTTTCGTTTCTTCAGCGACAAAAATTTTACCTTTAGTTTGTGTGAAGAAAATTCCGATGTTTCCTTTAAGGTATCCGACTGTGTTCGGAGAAATTTTTTTCTGAAAAATAACTAATATCTATATTTTTAATGTTATTTTTCAACTGCATGTGTTTCAAAACTATGAAAATATTTTCAAATTAGGCTTTCAAAATAATATATTTTTAAAAAAACTGAGAAATTTGAAGAAAAATGACTAAAATATTTGCCTTACGCTAACAGCCATAGACAAAATCATATTCTAAACATAAATCCTTGTAAGAGTTCATTTTTATGACAGTTATCTGTGATATGCTCTAAAATATTTCTTGTACTTCGAAATAGTTTTGAGATATAGCTGAACATAGTTCCTAACTGATAATTTTTCATAAAAAATGCTTTTCGTTTATATTTAAGCACTTAAGAATAATACTTGATTTTAAAAATGACCTTAGCTTTTAGAGGAAAACATCAAGCATATTACAGAAAACAATCTCAGAAAATTTCATATCAATACTTGAATAAAGTGTTGAGAAATCATTGTTAGGGTCTACAGTTTTCCTCAAAAGTATCATTTCTCAGAAAACACATTTAAAGTTTTCATGCAACATAAAATAATGCTTACATTTCGGTAATAAAACAGCTGTAACTCCATTTGTATTCATGTAGAGTAAAAAGTGAGACAATTTTAGAAAGCTTCTTAAACAGGCTACAAAATTAAGTCATAAAAGTTTTTTTGATAATTTCATCAAAAACGACTATTTTAGATCAGTCGGATGCCTTAAGACGGGACAATTAGGCAAGAAACAAGAAGTGCAATCTCCCTTTTTCAATTCGTAATAAGATAAGATGAATGGTTTGGTTACCTATTTTTCCTTCATTAGCAGAAACCTATTCATTACGCATGTCATAATACAAGAGAATAACAGAGTAATACCATCTGAAGGGTGCTTAGAGACCCAAAAGATGCTCTCTCCGAGGGGAGTGAAAGCATGACGTTTTCGGTATAGCAACATACACACCTTCCATAGAGGTAAAATCTTCACTTGTATAGCATCTGTACCTCCCGAAAGAAGATGTGTAATTAGTATAATATGTTACTTATTCCAACTACAAAGAAATGAAAACGGATGGCAATAATTCAAACTTTTATACATCTGTCATTAAATCGAATAGTGATTATTTGATATGATTTCACTGAATCATAAACTTCATAAAATATTTTAAGATATATTTGATTTTTGTAAGCTTGTATTCAATTTGACTGTCGTGTCCTCAAATTTTGAGATCGATTTCTTACCCACTTCCAATCAAGCTACAGCTTTGAAATTTAGCACAGTGGTGGGTTTCCGGTGACAATACAATATTATGCAAAAAATTTGCAATCTATACCTATTTTAAACCAAACAAAATGATATTAAAATTTTAGCCCTATATTTGGGCGATAAAGTTTGGAAGGTGGTAACCTCATGTTACGTAAGGTTGTAACAACACCACGAAGCTAACAGAGAATACGCCATACTTCCAGGGCTGCACCAATGAATGACGTAATAGCTCGTGTTTTTACACGTCTTGGCTTTACTTTCTATTAGAAATCGCCAACAACCAGATTTACTTTTGAGTTCATTTTGACGAAATTATGATGTGTAAACGTATTTTCTCATTTAAAGTGCATTTTGAATAAAAGTTTATACCTTAATTATTTTTTTATTTATATATATTTTACTTGAGTGACCAGAGTTTCTGATTCTCTAAGTATTGGGAAGGGTGGAATATCCGACTGGGACGGTACGTCGAAAATCCGGACGGTTCCGGTTATACAAGATGACTGTTCACTTTAATATTGACACTAAAAATAACACAAGCCTACAAACAAAATTTAATAATATTCAATGGAATGACGATATGGAACTGGGATTATTCACTAAAAGAGGATTATTCTATCTTATGCAGAAGCAGAATTCTTCAGAAGCTGATATCTAGTAACAAACAATTTTTAAAAACACACTCTTATTAGGATTCTAAAAAGTAGAATTTTTAAAAAAATTTAATTTGTTTCCCACTTTCAGATTTTAATTTATAATTCATTATTTACGATTATCGATTTTTCTCAAATTCAGTCGTATGTGCTATTCTTATTGGGTTAAAACTTGTAATGTAATCGATTATCTGTTATTTATTGTCAAAAATATTAAAATAGTAATATTGCCATCAAGAGCACACGAGTGAGCAAAATTTGAAAACTAGCACACCAGGAATTCAGCGAAATATCGATTGTAAAATTCCATCTTCATAAATATGGAATCAAATCAAGCTAAATAAATGAGTGTTCATATTAAAATTAATTTTAATTGTTTTGTTAAAGAAACTATTAACTGAAAAAAGCACTGGATAGTTCATATCTTACTAAGGATAAGGACAAAACCAATACTGGGTTGCAATCTGGGAGATCTAGGTTTAGTTTAGTTTAGTTAGATTAACGTCCCGTTTTCAAGCAACTCGAGGGCTAGTTTGGGATGGGCATCTTCATTTTAAGCTTCGGTCAGATGACGAAGACGACGCCTGGGCAGGTACACCCTCTCCAAGTTTCCGCAGCACGCAGCGGGAGGTTGTTTAGCCACTGCGTATGATATAGCATGCAGCATGCTCCATACATAAGTGAAACCAAGTTTCGAGCTTGGAGGCCTCCGACCCTGAAGCTGGGGCCTAACCACTAGGCTACTACGCCCCCTGAGAGATTTGGGAAAGACTAAAATTAGTACTGTTAGGGCCAGTTAGATATGTCTAGTTACTTTAGTTTAATCTCAGTTTCATTTACAAATATTTTCTTTCCAGGATCGAAACGCTGCGAAGATCCCCTTGGTGAACAGTGGTGTTGTAAGGAGAAAACGATGATATGCGATGAAAACAGTCAATGTTCTTTCCTGGTACCTCTTTTGCCATTCATCCAGCTGAGGCCTGGTGCGACCGAATCTGAGTTGGGTCATATGCCTGAAGATGACAAAATGTTCTACAACAAATATTCAAGTCGAAAAAGCAAGTACACACTCAATAATTTGTTAAACTACCACTGCGAGAGTCTTGCCAGTGACAAAGCTGCCAAAATAAATACGCCAAACTTGAAGACAAATGGTACAGATATCAACTGTCCAGGGAGGAAACAAAGGTGTCCACCAAGCAACACTTGCTGTTTGATAGGAAAGGAACAATACGGTTGCTGCCGGTATTCTAATGCAGTTTGCTGTTCAGATTTAATTCATTGTTGCCCTATTGATACAGTGTGTAATACAGAAACGATGCAATGTACAACAAAATACACGTCTCGGAAAATGGAATTACTTCGCTAAATCATTTTCATTCGGATGGACTTTGCATTTTTGTAACGTGAACAGCTTTGAAATTGACATTCTAAAGCTATAATAATAATAATAACAACAAAAGAACTGAATATAACTTTTTAAATCAGTGCAATTTCTCTAGAATAAGCATTCCAAGCTCATGTAAATAAAGTCTAAGTTTTTCTTTTTGGATTAAAATTTTTTTCAGAAACTTATGCCTATCTCAGAAGGAGCAGTTTGAAAATGGATGATAACAAATGTAAAAAATATTATTTTTTTCTTAACACTTCACATCCATTGTTTATAATGATTGTTTCGAAGTTTAAGCTTTCGAAAAAGTTTTGATCACGTGATTAATTTGAATTCTGACATTTCAAGGTGGATGTCAGTGGTACTGGATCTTGTAGGAAATTTATTTCCTTCCATAAATCTAAATAGATGCTCTCATCAATAAATACTTAAAAACAATTCAATAATTTTATATCTGAATTTTCAAGCATGACTGGCAGAAATAAGCTTCAGGCGCAAGAGGTTCATAGGATTTTACCCAAATTAAAATCTACTGAATCTTAATTACCAGTGGAGTACCCAGGTAGCACAACATGTTGCACAATATTATACAATATTATTCGATATTATATAATAATATAGGATATTGTACGATATTATGTAATATTATAGGATATTGTACGATATTATACAATACTGCGAATATTGTTCAATATTGTACAATATCTTTGTGCTACTAGGGCAGCGAGGGCAAATGGTGCCCGAGGTATAATATCTCATTCGTGACTGTTCCCACAACTGTCTTATTTCTCAACTTTTTCATTTAAGAACGTAATATATATATGAAATGTATTCGTTGTTGTAGTCGTTACATAACAAAACAGGCCGAGTTATTCTAAATTTCATTTTATTATGGGAGAGTGACGAAATGTACGTACATCTCAGCCGAAGTTTTTAAGCCAAAAGAGAACAGAAGATCTCTGCATTTTCTCAGGTAGGGATTTAACAGATAGACATGTGATCAAAGTGAAAGGAATAATAGCTATTTTTAGTATATTACGTAAGTGTTTTAGGGAAAATGCATGGCGGCAATAAGTCGCTGATTTCGCCATTTGTGTGCGCGTGGAAACGATTAAAATATTCTTTTAGTAATAAATATGTCAAAACGAAAGATTTAATAAACCTCCAGAGCGGGAAATAGAACGAAACTGGAGTTTAAGAAAAGTGATTTTGGAATACATTAAGACTTTAAAATATATAATATTAGAATTTGAAATAAAATTAAGTGAGATTATTACATATATACGACAAGCATTGTCTTCGCAACACCCCCCTAGACTGATTACATGAGTAACTATACTCTCATACGTACCACTTTCTACGTCATTGTTGCTTACCTCCATTTTCCTTTGATAAGGTATCTATTCTATTTTCGCGGAAAAAACTTTCCTTCCACAGATCTGAAATCTGCAAGCCTTATTTGAAATGTAGTTTTAAGACTTAAAACTTTTCCCATGTCTCTTTAACACAATGCGGTTCCTCTTTAACATAACTAACAGTAATGTAAATTTTAAAAACCAGGCTTAAACTAGTAAATTGTTTACTAAATTACTTTCTTAAATTTTGCTACATGGAGGTTTCAGTGTTGAAGTGGACCAACTCCATGTGTTGCGCATTTTGCACTAACACTGCCATGGCAGTTTAGAACGTTACATTTTGAGTGTAATTAGGACCGAAGTCCATGGCTCAATTTCCGTTCACCAGGCAGTAGTGTTCCTTAAACATCGATAGTTCAACCATCGATAATCGACTCGATATCGATACCGACTGCATTATCGATAGTTCAACTGTCGATAATGCAGTCAATAGTTTTCCCTAACTATCGATTGAACTATCGATAGTTTTCTCCCAGGCGATACTATTGATAGGTGTTCTTCCAGTCGATAGTTTAGAATCTATCGATAGTTCCAGTCGATAGTTTTAAAACTATCGACTGAAAATGCGCCTATCGATAGAACTGCCAAGGAGAAAATTACCGATACTATCTATAGTTTTGAGAAAGTCGATACTGTCGATTGTTTCAGCTGATAGTTCCGAAAACTCGATACTATCGACTTGGCTTCGATAGTATCGATAGTCTATCGATGTTTAAGGAACACTACCAGGCAGCAGGAACAATTAGAAATTCAATGTTATTTTAGATGGAGCGAAACAACTTAGAGAATTGTTTTCTCAGAAATGAATCTCATAGACTTGGTCTACTTTTAGAACCCTCCATATCACCTGCGCTTCGAAAATAGTGATTTTGAGTCAATCTTTTATGCGAAACTGAAAATTATCGCATTGGATCTTGTTTCAAAGACGTAACATGAAGAAGTTATGCCACTCGGCAACGTAAATGATGCATAAAATGGCACCAACTCATACACAACAAGTGGGCGGCAACAATTTAATTTTGCAATCTATTGCACATTTCGAATTTTCAGGAAGTAATTTTACGTCACATGAAGTTGTTAGATGACATGTGCAATTACCTGGAGTTAGATGACATGCGCAACTGCCCTTGGCAAGCTACTGTGACGTCTCGTAGATTGCATAAAATGGCAGCGTATCATGCTTATACAACGCAAAACAAGTGGGGGACAGCAATTTAATTTTTAACTCCATTGCACACTTTGTGATTGCAGCAATTGATTTTATGTCACATGAAAGATGCTAGGTGACATGTGCAATTGCTTTTAGCAAGTTCCTCTGACTTCTCATATATGGACTCCAATCAGTCAAATCTTATCCAAAGAAGAAAATTATGGGAGTGTTTTTTCATCGACTTTCTCGTATGCAATACGGCACGATTTGCGTTTAGCTTCGTCGCATGGTGGAGAGAATCGAGAATTCATGTTAAAAAGCCCATGTACACATGAAGTACGCTACGGAAGGTGGACGTCAAGGTCTAGTTTAGTTATATTAATGTCCTGTTTTGAAGAAACACGAGGACTATTTTTGGGACGGACCTCGAAATTTTGAAACGTGGTCAGATGAAGAGGAGAACAAGCTGGCAATCGCTCTCTCCAACTTTCCGCATCACCCCATGGGGAGGACATCGCAACAAGCCCACATACACTGCGAATCTTCAGTGGAATCGGGTTTCGAATCTAGAATCCTCTGACCCCTAGCCAAGATCTTACCACAAGGGCACCTCAGCCGTGATGTCAGATGTGATGAACTAAATAACGAATTTATCTACCATGCGCGGTAATGTTTTACGTGTGACAGGTAACCGTGACTCACGGCAAATGATTCTATCATCAATAATGCCAAAACAAATCAATACACTTAGATAATATGAAAAATGAAACTGGAAGAATACACTGAAATTAACACACCGATAAATTATCAACAAACTTATATAGCAGCAACTTTCTGTTTCGGTGACATTTCAGCTCAAGCTGACTTCCTTATCCTCCACTTATCTTAATGATGTCAATCCCCGAGCTAATTCACTATTTATCGGAATCGGGTTTCGAATCTGGAATCCTCTGGACCCTAAAGAGATCTTACCACAAGGGTACCTCAGCCGTGATGTCAGATGTGATGAACTAAATAACGAATTTATCTACCATGTGTGGTAACGTTCTATGTGAGACAGGTAACCGTGACTCACGCCAAATGATTCTTCATCAATAATGCCAAAACAAAATAAATAAACTTAGATAACATGAAAAATGAAACTGGAAGAATACAGGGAAGTTAATACATCCATAAATTATCAACAAACTTATATCGCAGCAACTTTCGGTTTCGGTGACATTTTAGCTTAAGTTGATATCCTTATTCTCCATTTATATTAATGACGTCCATCCCCGAGCTAATTCACTATTTAGCACAGCCTTCACGCTCCAGAAATGTTTGAAACAGGTGAGCAGAATACGAAATGCAGTTAATTTACCTGCCCGACTTGACTCTGAACTTAGATGCAAACTGGAAGTCCCAAGCACACATAATATAACAGGCTCGGTGAGCCGCTTTACAGTGTTATCTTTCTTACACTTGAAAATGATGTAATTTAGAGCTAATTTCATGTTTGACAATCTTGACAGATAAATTATCAACACGTCTGCTGAGTGTCTGCAGTTTTAACTGTCGTGAGAAGTTTAAAAATAAATTGAAAAAAAAAATTCAAAGCACGCTGTAACTCTCATTTAAAACTGGTGTCAGTAAAAAATTCTAAAAAAATTCCTGATCTCTTTAGAATATTTGCGTCATAACTTCTTTTGCTAAATTATTTAATATTAAATATTATATGCCACGTCTAGATTTCTATGGAAGTTTCTATTGTAATATAATTTAAGTATTTTTTATATTTATTTTTAAAGCGCAACCCTACAGAAAACCTTTCTCATCACAGAATGTATGACTTTACAATGAGTCATATCCATCACTTTATAATGGAAGAAGAGTGTGGGGAGATTTAAAAATAGCAAACTTAATAAAAGCAGTTTTTAAAAACATACTTTTATTAGTGTAATAAAAAGTATCAAGTTTTGCTATTTTTGATTTGCTATTTGTCTTTAGTTTTCAATTCATTTTTATAATTTTGAAATATTGTCATAAATTTTTAACAACTTCACTACTAGGTGGAGCCACTAGTATGGGATCAAAATGAAATTTAATTAGTCGATAGATTTGTGGTTCTGAAAGTATAATATTAGTGTATTGTCATCGAGAACGCACAAGGGTACAGAATTAAAAAAATTTAGCACATAAGGAAGCGAGTGAAAAATCGATCGCAAAATTCTATTTTTACAAACCTGAAACAAGTTAAATAAAAGTGAGAAATGAAAAAGAATTTTTCGGGAGAGAAATAAATAAAATGCTTATGGAATTCACACACATTAAGAAATTGGTATAATTTCGTGGTGAAATCGGATTATACGGTATTCATTTTGGAATTATTTCCTCCTCTCCGTAACTTTTTCATCCGCACATGATTACAGTTCTAAGGCGGTTTTGTAGAATGGAGACAAATCAGGTGAGTCACATCCCCGTGATTAACGTCACCAAGCATGCTTCTAACCACGCTTTTTGATGCTGTGCTAAGGCATCAAGTCCTATTTCCTCCTGCAAGAAGGGCACTGGATTTCAGAATCGACACGGCACCTTTGATGTATATCACTCGACGACGTAAATCGACCCCATTGAATAAAATGCAATCAACGAAGATAGTACTGCAAATTACCAGATAATTCTTTTGGAACTTTATAATAAATTGCTTTGTTCATCTAAATAACAATGCGACATGACTTCAATAATATGTCGATATGAATAGTTTATTTTCAAAATTTATTCGCCATTGAAGTGTATAAAATGATAATTAAAAAATAGAATTCATGAAGTTTTAAATGAACTAACACTGCACTTGAAACGCAAATTTAATTTTACATGTGAAGAGTGTTTAGAGGAAAGAACTGATATTAACACGTTAGCTGTTAAGGCAAATCGGAGGTTTCTTGTTCCAGAGATTAACTTGTTTCAATCAGATTATACGATTCTCAACCTTAAATTTAGTCTAGATAAACTGTCATGGCTAGTAATGACGTGGAAAATGCCTAGTAAAGTTTCTAACAGTTATTGTAGTTGGCATTTAACTTATTAGTTAATAAAAAGTTTAAGGAACTCTTTGCATACAGGGTGCCCACTAAAGTCCCTTACCACCCTTTTAACTACCGAATGGCTGCAGCTATCTTCATAAGAGTGGTGTCTAGGCATAGTAAAGTGACTATGCGCTACTGGATGAAACCACTTACAGCGCCACCTGGTGGAAAACGATGGAGTTAGCGATATTATCTCTGAAACGGTACAAGATAGAGAAAAAAGTGAATTACAAAGTTGTAGAGCATCATCGATTTAGTACAAAAAGACACTTTGTGCACGTAAATGCTTAGAACAGAAGGCTTAAAACACGTATTTCTTCGTTCGAGATTTCCTACAATGACACGTGACAAAACATTCTTAGGTCACGGCCACACGAGCGATTTCCTCCTGCTGTCGCTCTTTCGTCTGCCGTGGAAGAATTATAGGCAGAATGCTGCAGTACAGAGACGGCCAGACGAAGCTTTTTTCTGGAATTCTATCTGTGCATTCCAACGACTGTCGCCGAGAAGATAGATCCGGGTGAATGCAGATCGCGCGGGGAAAAATCGCTTTGCTTTTGATCGCGTTTCCGTTGGTATTTTCGTTTATTTTGTTCTTCAATTTTTGATTGTTAAGATATTTATATCATTGAACAATATTTAGCTTGAAATTGAAAAATATCCATATCTTTACGATACAAGGGATAATGGTTTCAAAAACCGTGAACTCAAAAGAAATATTTGGATGGCTGTAATTAAGAATGTTATTGGGGAAAATGGGACCAGATGGATGAAATAAAAAGATCTAATGTTGGTAAGACTAATACTATTAATTAAATTAATATTAATTAAACTAGAGATATTTTAAAGTTTAAAAAATCAAAATATTAAATAATTGAACGGCATTTGATTATAATTAAAGCACTTCTATAGCAATAAGCCTTTGTAAAGGACAAACCAGTACAGATGCTTCACATTTTTCGAATTTTTACCACAGAACATATAACAAAACGTAAGTGTACTTATTAGATGCACTGTTAGATTTTAGATCACTTTATTGCAACATATAGATATTAAAATTATTAGCTTTAGTGCAATACTTCTTAAGTTTTGTTTTTACCATTTTAGGTAAATTAGCAAGGAAATGCACCGATTTTGATCGTCCTTATTTATTCTGTTTATTCCTGTGACGTTTGATTATGGACTCTATTAATATTTGTACAACTAATAAGGCACTTAACGTACTAACAGAATTTTTATTTACTGAAAATGGATTCATGTTATCCCAGTGGCGTACCAAGGGTATAGCTGGTAGGGACGTGCTAAGGATGAAAAATTAATCTTCCAGCAGGCGTGTGTATGTGAGAGATACACTAGGGAATAATTTCGTTTTATACTTTTTTACCATAGGGAATTAAGAAAACATGATCTTTACCATTCTACCATCTCCTTTCGAAGATATTGAGAATCTGCTATTTGAATTTCTTAGATATGCGCGCGCTATTTGCAAGAAGAGAGAGATCTTTCAGAGGCTAACATTAAATAAGCCGCACGTGTGGCCGGCCGTGGTTTTTTTGAACGACAGATCGTCGGACGACAGCGACGAAAAATCGCACGTGTGGCCGTAGCCTTAGAAAGAAAAAAACCCAACTAGTTATCACAAGATACCTTTATTTTCGGTGTTCTTCTCTCTGTCAGCGCTGCAATGCACATCTGAACCCTTGCCACGTTGGGGGCTCGTTCTTCGTCAGAAAGATAATCTTTCCTCCTTTTGTTCAAGGTTAGTGACGTCACAGTTTCGAAAGCCGCAAAGAAATTAATGTACATTTTAAGCATTTTGCTTTTAGCATTTATGGTCATAAGGTGTCTTTTTGTAATAAATCGATGATACTCTACAACTTTGTAGTTCACTGTTTTCCTCTATCTCGTACCATTTTAGAGATAATGACGCTAACTCCACCGTTTTCCACCAGGTGGCGCTCTAAGTGGTTTCATCCAGTAGCGCATAGACACTTTACCATGCCTAGACACCACTCTTATGAAGATAGCTGCAGCCATTCGATAGTTAAAAGGGTGGGAAGGGACTTTAGTGGGCACCCTGTATATTCATAATCCCCAATGTAGTAAGTACTTTAGTACAAAAATTACTGTGCATTACTTATAAAGCAATTGAGTTTGTATTGCTAAAAATACTGCGTGTCTATACTTTTGAAATAAATTTTTAAGCGTATTAAAAGTTATTAATGAAATATAAATATGAAAATGAGAATTTAAATGATATATTCCATAGAACTATTTTAACTGAATTACTGAAAAAAAAATCGAAAAATATTATTCCATTTCACATCCTCATATCGACAAGAATATTTGCAGTACATGAAAAACTTCCATGTAAAGAGCTTTAAATAAAATAAACCTTAAAGTAAAATTAATATCCATAGAAATTTTTTGTTTCTAGCAATATGCAAAATGGTATAAGTGGTGATCAACGTAATGGTAGCGAAACCATTTGCGGTATTTTCTGTATACAGTGGAATTTGGCTAATTCGGAGATGAAGCGAAGTCAATAAACATTTCGATTATACAAAAATTTGTATTAAGATAATATAAGTTTGAAAATGAGTATGGCAGGAGAAAATGACAATTTTTAGCTAAAAATGACAATAAATATTTATTTTTAACATTTCACATTTTATTACACTATACATAATTAATAAATAAATAGTAATAAAAATTACAATAAAAATAGTCATTTTGGAAATAATAATTTTTATAAATCAGTAATTATAATAAATAAACAGTCAACAGCATTTTCAATACAACAAATTATGCAATAAATCTTTATGTTAACGTGAAGCTTTATTTAAATAAGGAAAACGATAAATCCGATAATTTTTCTTTTGATTTCGGAGAACTAAAATTCATTTGAATCACGTACGATATTTATAACAACACGTTAATAGAAAATTCAAGGGACCAGAATTATCGACGAATACGAATTGAAAACATTCGAATCAGCCAAATTCCACTGCAGAAATTTTCAAGAATATTTTTTACGCCTTCTTCATTATTTTAGTTAATGATATACCACATCACATAAAAAATTCAATGCCAATAAATATATAATGATAAATTTCCAACGTGTTCATGGTACAATTCATTAATTTTGAAAGATTAATTATCAGCTATTACTAAATTTTTATTACTACTGTATCAAAATTAAGCATATGGCTTTCCCTTTATAAATCGAGTTATCATATCCAAGGCATATTCTGGTTGTTCATATGGCACCATATGGCCAGCTGACCTCACTAATACATGATAGAATTCCCCAACATTATGTACATACCCGGCAACTTCGTCTTTTCCGTCGAGTTTCCAAATTTTCCTATCAGCATTTTTATATTCATCATTCAATTTCCATTCAACTTTGTACAGAAAATCTACCATCAGAACGTATGGCAAAGTCAAATCTAGCTGTCCGTTATATATAAGTACTTTGTAATTATCCATGATTGTGACTAACTCTGGCTTGACAGATTTCATGATATCTGGAACCAAATAATTTCTCACTTTATCAGGCTCGTTGAAAATCAAGTTTCCAACGTGGATGGCTTTCCTAAATTCAGGTAATTCTACGTACTTTGCGTAGTAAGAATGATCTTCCGGTTCTTCTGTTTGCAACAAATTGTAAGCATAATTGTAACCAGCAAAATGAAGGAGATAGTTCGGATTGGCTTCTTTTGGATCATCTTGCACAATGTTATTAAAGTGAAAAAGAGCCTGTTTAAAATTTCCATTTCTGATGTGCTCTACAGCTTTCTCAGAGGCGTTTCGAATGACTTCTGCTTGTTTGCGATCGATGAGTCCTAACTGGTAGTAGTAATCACTGTAATTCATCTGTGTCTCCGGATCAGATAGTCCGTTGCCGATACCGATTCCTTTAAACTTGATTTGAGCCGGAGGACCAGCGGAATGAATTTTGTAAGCAATGGCAGGGGCATATTTTCCTGAAAAAATAAATAATAATCATTGTTGGATATCATCAGTAGATGGCGCCACGGAGCATATAATCGTAATTTTGTAAATACTTAAATCAGAATACAAATGTTGTACAAATAATTAAGATAATTTATTTATAATTCAATCGAAATCTTTGTCGGTGATAAAAATCCTCGAATTAAATTTGGTAAAACCAAAGTGTACGGTACATCTCTCGCCAAGCGTCCGCCATGTTACTGCATTTGCCATGTTACAGTCCGCCATTGGTTTATCACATTTAGTGATTTTTCGCCAAAGAAAATCCAAGTTTGGCGCCGTACCGTACACTTTGGTTGATCCTTAAATTTAACTTTGTTTACGTGTATTTTGAATAACTTATGATTTTTTGGATTTAATTTCTATTTTTGTGAATTCTAGTAAACGCAGATGATATTTAATTATCATTTTGTATATACCGATAAAAGCATACTGATTTTCATTCTAAAAAGAAAACTAGTTAAGTTCAGGATTCCTTGTAAATTCTAAGTCTAAGTCAAATCGCACTATTAGAATTATAAGTACTGAAGGAAGTGTAGTGTGTGTTATTTAAGGTACAATTTTGAATTGAAATATTTTAGTCGTTGTAATAGTACTACAAACTCATTTAGTGTAAACTAGATGATTTGTGCCCGTCTAAGACGGGCTTTTTGTTTGCCAACAATATTTCAGATCTGACTGTCACGGATTTACTAACGAAAGTTGTTGAAGAAAAGTTCATGCAGATTGCCAGAGTGCTTAAGATATAAAAAAAACACGGAAAACAAAACTGATAAATCAATTGACATTAACTTTCGTTTTGTCCGGGTAAAAATAATGCAAAATCCACTAAAAGAAAAATAAAATTAAAAAAAAAATATGAATTGATGAATGCAAACCTTTAAGTAAAAAGAGCCTTTCGGTGTAAGAACGGTTAAAGGAAAAATATAAAATATTTAATATATAAATTCATCCATATTCAATCAGATGAATCAACATAAAATAAAAAAGAAAGGAAGATAAAATAAAGAAACAAAAAATGCCAAAAGATTATATTGGGAAAATAAATGAATTCTGGTATTGCTATTAAATCACACAATCAAAACAAATGCTAATTTGTAGATCAACTGTCTGGTATGAATCTCTGGCACTTAGCCGAACCACAAACCACGCCCACATTCCTGAGCGTTACAGAAAGATTTGGCCCAATCTAATATAGATAATGTAGGAAAAAGAATTCAAAGAATAATGTTTTCAAAGTGAGAACTTGCAGAGGTAACACAGAAGCGTAACCTGCCAAAAAATTGTCAGACACACATTTAAGTGTTTCTCTTTTTATGTTTGGAAATGAATCTCTCTTTATGTTTGGAATTTGTTGAATTTTTGAGGCTAATAATGCCTTTCAGACTTTCCCTGTAAACCTAATCTAGTAGTAGGGGCGACTGGGTGTTAAAAGTGGGGAGGCAAACATTTTATAGACACCTAAATATACCAGGGAGTATAGACCCTATTAGCACAACATGCCCTACTATTTTTATACGATATACAGTGACCTCTCACTTATACACGCTCTCTTTTATGCGCGTTTTTTTCGCAGTCCCGGCCAGGGGTATAGGAAAACAATGATAACTCTTATTCATTTATGCGCCGCACTAAGAAAGCACCTCTCACTTATGCGCGTCGCAAAAAATGTTCTTAGTTCAAAAAGTTTTTTTTCAGCAGAACAAAAACTTCTAGGAATGCATTCCCTCGCCCTTACTCTATTGTTCAAATTCCAGGAACACATTCCTCTAACTTATACACAGGGGTGAACGTGGGGGTTCTTGTGATTGACGTCAGTAAAAGTCGCATTTATACAGCAGCCAATTAGAGAGGTTAGTACGGTACATAGCATGTGGCATTGATCGCTAACGAAAGAACCATCTTTGGAGTTTTGGTTAGATGGTTACACTTTAAAATGGCGAAAAGAACGAAATTGTCGCATTCGTTTAAAATGGATGTTATTAAAAAATTCAAAGAAAATACTTGCACCTCGGAAAAAAGCTATAGCGGAGCATTTTAATGTCCCAGAATCGACACTGAGAGAGATTTTAAAAAATCTGGATCATTTCCATTTTCTTTGTGTTCTTAAAAATAATTAAAGGAAGTTATACACGTATTTGCATTTTTAAACTAATCTTATTTACATTTTCCGGTAGTATATACGTAGTATTAATTAACAATAGATGTACACTGTATTGATGTTTCACTTTTAAGCTCCCTTTTGTGATTTTTCACTTATGCGCGTCTCTCACTTATGAGCGTTTTTTCCGTTGTACCCTGCGCCCGCGCATAAGTGAGAGATCATTGTATTTACGATGTTGTGATGTATTTGGAATATCGTAGGAAAATCGTGGAGATATCGTAGAATACCTTATGCTAATAGGGGAGGATAGACAACAAATTAAAAATTATTTACAAAATTATCTAATTTTAGCGGATTCTATTGCTTTTTAATAATACTTAATTTTAGGCAGCTAAAGTGAAATAATTTTTAATTTTTCCAGAGAAGGGGGGGGGGCTTCACCGCTCCATGGCCCTAAAGATAGAAATACCATGAATTAATATTTGGTGAATAAGGTGGTCTTTGCAATGCATCAGTAGAATGATTTGGACATTGACAAGCATTAATTCGAGTTTCAAACTCACTGTTAATGGCTTCGGTCGATTTCGGATTGTTGAAGACCACTTCAGTAGAAACAGTGCTGCAATTTACCAAATAACTCATTTCCTTCAGTGGAAGTCGCAGTTTAAAAGAAATTTTTTGAAAAAGACCGGAAGTGACGTTAAACAGTTTCCTCTTACATCCTCTCTAACTGCACACATTCGCAGCGACATCTAGTCAGGATCTGATGAGTTATTTGAATTAAAGTAATTGTAGATTAATTAAAATTCAAACTATAATTAACTCTTTGAAGCGCTTTAAGAGTGTAATAAAGTATACTCTTACTTTATATACTCTTATATTATATTCTTATAAAGTACACACTGTATACTTTCTTATTATTACATTCCAGTATAAAATAATCACCTATACCCAAGAGCGTAATACTTATTATTAATTTGAAGAAGATACCATAATGTTTGGCGTTCTTTCATTTTTCAAATACTTTTCATCTTTTACAACCAATATTTAAGACTGTTTCAATTCACTCAGTTTTACAGTAATTCGTCGCTTAAAAAGCAACACCACCTATCTAAATTTTTTGAAATTTCAAAGAGGATGAAAATATTCAATTTTCCGTAACCAACGAATATTTCTAAATTTTTTCACATCTCGTAGGAACATGCGGTCTTATGTTTATATCAGATTTCAAAATAATTCAGAAATATCATTTCTTGGTTCAATCAATATCAATATCTTCTTCCTCTTTAACTCTTTCATCCCGAGGCGACCTTTCTCTTCTAGCACCTTTAAAACCGAGAATTTTTAGGATGAAGCGACCTGAATTGGACTCTCCCAACCTGGGTGGTCATTTGCCACACCACCCCTGCTATAATCTTCCCTTAATGCGCACGGAAATGGGCTGTGATGGGCAAGGATAAATGGACTTCCTACCGCCCTTATCTCCTAAGCGATCTGAGAACCTCACCTCCCCTCAAAAGAAGCCAACCGCCTCAGACCGGCCTTCGCCGCTGTTAAGGGGAAATTTTTAGACCGCCCGGGACCGCCTCGCTCGGTGTGAGAGGGTTGAAATTTCAAAAATTGATATAGGTGGTGTGGCTTGCTAACCCTCTGACTCCTAAGCCGGCCTTAACCGGCCATGCAACTTCTATACTAGTGGGGCGGATTTAGGCCGGTTACTGTTCCGAAAGCGGGGAGAAGGCAGTTGGGCGAGTTGTCATTAAGGGATCCCCTGGGGTAGAGATAAGAGATGAAAGGCCTTCCATTCACATCTTCCACCGCCCGTAGTGAGGCGAGAAGGGGAGCCGGGGTGGACGAACCTATTTCACTTAGTAAACAATCCTCCGTATACAACTGCACTCAGATTTTCAGAACCCTGAGTGGTTAGAGGGTTAAGCGATGAATTCCTGACTTAGACGCTGGAAGAATTTTTTTGTCTTCACCACTACTAATTTGCCATTTTGATTACAACCGGTGAAAAGTCATGAGGAAGGACGTTAGTGATCCCTCTGTATTGTAAAAAATAGAGTAAAATTTTTACTTGTAGGTTAGAGATTAAAACATTTTTTAAGCAGCTAAAATATATTCCACGTTTGCAGTAGCATGTATAGTTGTTTAGACAGACCAGAAAAATCCGAATAAAATAAATTAGGTGCAAAATATTTTAGTTATAGCACTCAAGAAAAATAAATCATATGCAGTCTAATTAGATTTAAATCTAGTACGAAAGAAAATGTTGGTTAATTAATTTTTCAGAATATTTAATAAGAAACAGGATTTTTTGAAACATCAGATTTCTCTGTGACATTATAACTAGAAAAGAAAAAAAAGAATAGTATCTATTAAATAAAACACCATAAATATAAGCAAAATGTTTGTATAAAGGCATAAAACTGTTAGGGGAAGGTCGGGTAGTATCGGACATGCGTAATTTCTTACATTTGCTGTATGAGGCGGGACCTTCCGAGACACCAGGATGCTGGGCGAAGATTGAAAGTTCACATGGCGCCATACTTAGTCAAACGACAGTATTGTTGAGACGTGGCAGAAAATTTAGTTTTTTCAACAGTTTTTTGAGTGAACGGAGATAACTTCAGGTTGTTAGAGCTGCCTGAAAGTGATTATAAGTTGGATTTTTGTTTATTGTTGAAAACAACTTTTATTGTTTTTTAAGCTGTAGGCCGTAAATTTCCTTAGACTTACTAATACGTATATTGTAGCCGATGTTTTGCTCCATGATGTTTCGGATTGTATCGGACACAATGGTGCTGCCACATCTACCACAATTTTGAGCTTGCCCGGCCCTTCAAAACCAGTAGCAGACGAGCAGATAGAGAAAGTTCGAGCAGTACTGGAAAATGATAGCAGTACAACTACCTCTCTTATTGAGGATTTTCCCAAAACAAATTGCATCTCAAGATATTTTAGAGGAGATGTCGCCACTTCCTAGCAGTTCCAACAAAGATAGAAAAAGGAAAAATGAAGTTCAAGTAAGAAGATCAAAACTGATTACACCTCGAACATCCAAAGAAGATTTGAAAATGAAAGCAAAAATGGGACTAAAATCTGAAGAAGAAAAGAGAAAAGGAAGAAAGGAGAATCACTGCATCATCTGTACTGAAACCTTTGAAGAAGACTGGATTCATGTCGGATTTGTGAAGGAGATTCACGAAAATGTCGCCGATCTTGAAGGAAACAACCTATTTATTAATGTGATGTTTATTTTACCAAAAAAATTTAGACACAGAATACATTTGACTTTAAAACGAATTTTCAAGTTTTCAAAGACTGATAATTTTTTATTTTTCTGATTTATACCTCTTTCGTATCATATATTAACCTAGATTTAAGATTTGTAATTTGTACTTTTATACATTTCTCAAAAATAACTCTAATAATAAAACAGCCTAAAAAATGCCTAATAATAAAAATTTGTCTGTGAAACCAAAACTAATTCTCTTCTTTCATATATTTTTCATGTCCGACACAACCCGCCACAAGTAAAATTGATAAAAATGTAATGACTGTAAAAAGTGTAAAAAAACGATTGGTATTTTTGTCTTAGAAAAAAATAAGTTAAAATGTACTTTCAAAGAACATTAAAGTTTTGTATGGAATATAATCTGGTCCAACTAAGCTGTAAAAATATTTTATAATACAGGAGAAGCTTAGGTGTCTGATACTATCCGACCTTCCTCTATATTGTTCATTATTACAATGACATTGAAATATAAATGGTAAATTCGAAAGGTAGATTTTGCTTTAAAAGAAATTTCATATTCCAGTCTTTTGCTTTAACCCTCTGAATCCTATGGCCATTGGTATAGAGGGACCTCAACTTACGGGAGCACCCGAGATGCTCTATGAAAGATGTTGGAAATTCCTTTCTTCTCCTCAAAAACCATAATTACAGCTGGAACTGTCTGAATTCTAAGAAAAACCCTTTTCTCTTTAACGAAGAAAGAACGCGCGGCGGGTGTGAAATCAATCACACTTAACGAAAGGGGGTGAAAATTTCACAATGACATTCGGACGGCCGCCGTCTTTTTCTTGAAGGGACGTTTGGGGCGTTTCCGTATTGATAGAGTTAAACAGAAACGATTTCGCACAATATTGAGTTTAAACACAACTCGGAACGGAAAATAAATGTTGCCGATTTTGAACTTGTTATCGATTTTTTCTACTAAATGCCTCAACTAGAATGGTTTGAAGCAATTTTAATGAGAATAACGGATACACGTTTGTGAATATGCGAAGACACATATTTTCTCTGGGTTCTAAGAAATTCGGTCCAGTTTCTTGTTGTTTTTCTATAGAAAAGTATTTATGATGTTAGATATTTCAAATACTTTTCTATAGTATTTGAAATTGCCTCGAAAAATTTTAAAGATTAGCGTAGAGAATATTACGGTAGACATTCAAATATCCGGCCTAATGTGGAGGCCGGATAACAGAAATGCCAGATAGAACAAAGTTGTTTAAATGCTTAATTCCTATTCCACCCACATTATTAAAGATAACAGAATTTCTATACAAAAAAAGCGTCGAAACGCGCGTTTGAAAAAATGCAATAATGTAAATGTAGAAATACGGGTTGCAAGGGAAATACAGTGGAATCTCCCTATAACGAAATCGCTTGGTTCCAGTTGAAAAATTCTCTATAGAGAAAATTTCGCTATACGGAGATTGGAGATTTTTGCAGTTATTTAAGTAAATGTTACAAACCCTTTTAGTATGTGCGATAAGTTCAAAAATATTTAATTATGACTTTCAATTAAAAATGAAGTAATATTTATTATAAATTTGTTCAAATTATACTAATTTTTATTGCATAAATAAAATGCTAAAATATGAAGACAATTCACTAATTTAGAGAATATTATGCACTAGTACGGATAAACATAAAATGCGTATTGTCACATCCATTTG
This sequence comes from Araneus ventricosus, assembly GCA_013235015.1. Taxonomy (NCBI): domain Eukaryota; kingdom Metazoa; phylum Arthropoda; class Arachnida; order Araneae; family Araneidae; genus Araneus; species Araneus ventricosus. The sequence goes on along the minus strand of BGPR01000049.1, from coordinate 1,991,491 downwards.
CTGTTTCCACCCCCACTCCACCCCGATTCTTGGAATCTTGACCCGTAGAAATGTTGCTCCCTCTGTAGAAACCCAGGTCCCCACAACTGTATTATCCTTCACATAGCATTCTATTGTTATGTGTTATCGACAGAATGAACTGTGCGAGTGGTTCCAGAAACAGGCACGTGCGAGCGATTTGTTTGCACAGAAATTAGCAACTTTCTTCAAAAATGACGAAAATCGAAAAGATAAAGGTCTGAAAAAATTCGTTAAGGGGAGACAACCACTTCGGTATATGGAAAATATTTGGAATGCTATTTAACATTCCGATTAAAAATTTCGTTATAGGGAGAAATTCGTTTTAGGGAGACTTCGTTGTAGGGAGACTCTATTGTAATCCAAAATCCGCCTACAGATAAAAAATACTTCATCTAAGGAACACTCTAGGGGAAAATGCATCAAAGATAAAGGAGGAGAAACAGCAGTTAAAAACTAAATTATTTATTAATAAAACATAATATGAAATGAAAAGAACACAGGTGATTATTTACATTTTAGACAAGAGAGATTTAGTGTTTGTTAGTTAGCCATTAAAATATCAAACTTACACCTCGGTTTAAAAGGTTTAGTTACATCCATCGCCCATCGCCGCTGTGCTAACAGGGAAGAGACCCCCGTAGCTCGTTATGCTCACATCTACCGCATGTCTGTTCTGCTTGATTTCAAAAAGTCATCTCCCCAGATAAAAACATTACACCTGGTTTTAACTGTCAGCTTACACCTGCACATCACGTGATTAGCACCGCGAGAAAGCGCGTGATCGTTATCTTCCGATATCTTTCCGCTGACACAACAGTATTCAAATGAGCTTGTACAGAAAGTTAATAAATATTATTAGAAAGGAATTAAACTTACGCTTTTAAGCTAGACTGGGAAAATACAATTCCTACATAAATAATATTCTTATTCGACGTGAATGTATAATGGAAAAAGTGGGATATAGTAGAGTAGAAAAGGTAATTCCCACTGAGGGATTTGATTTAAATTTGATACAGAAAAACAATTTTGGAGTAAAAGCAATGTGCCAAATTTTATCTACTCGCTGCCTCATCTCGTGGTCGAATTTCTTGATGGTTACAGTACTTTCTCTACAATCTGTGTGGGTGGAATAATTTCTCTACAATAAAATGATATGGGTGGAATAAGAATTAAGCATTCAAAGAACTTCGACCTAACCGAAATTTCTGTTATCCTGCTCCCACATTAGGCCGGATAGTTGAAAGTCTACCGTAATAGTTTTTAAGATACTCTTTAAACCTTTTTGAGGTAATTTCAAACACTGTAGAAGAGTATTTGAAGAGAAAATAATCTGCTAAATTTCACTGAATACAAATAAGAAAAAATCGGTCGAATTTCTTGATGGTTACAGTACTTTCTCTGCACTCTATGTGGGTGGAACAATTTCTCTACAATAAAATAATATGGGTGGAATAAGAATTAAGCATTTAAAGAACTTCGACCTAACCGAAATTTCTGTTATCCTGCCCCCACATTAGGCCGGATAGTTGAAAGTCTACCGTAATAGTTTCTAAGCTACTCTTTAAACCTTTTTGAGGTAATTTGAAACACTGTAGAAAAGTATTTGAAGAGAAAATAATCTGCCAAATTTCACTGAACACAAATAAGAAAAAAAGTGGAAGGAACATCCCACACGAAAGCTGCAAGAAAAATTCCATAAATAATCCTTTGCAAACTGCCTAAAACTCGAATAAACACGCAAGAACAGTGGGTTATATGTGCTTTCAGTAGATTATTAAAAGTTACTGTAAAAAATCTACCTCCGTATGATTCTCCTACGACGTAAAAGTCATTCGATGCATATTCGTGAAACACCTTGAAAAATTGCTGTAGAAATTCATACAAATTGTCAGCCATGTGGTCTTGGTCCTTGGAATATCCATCATCGTGGTTCGTGAAGCTAAAACCAGTTCCAACCGGATTGTCTACATATATTACATTGAATTCCTTCGCCCAAGTCTGTGATCGCAATTCCACAGTCAGGTTTTTGCGAACAATGTATGGACCATTTATAATGAAGAGACCGATGAGATCTGAAGCTCCAGGTCCACCTTGTAGCCACAGGATAATGGGAGCTTTGGTATCATTGTTCTACAATAAAAAGAGTTGTCTTATAAGTTTGTTCCAAAATATGCAGAGTGTCCAGTCTGAATGTTTCTAGTAGGTAATTTCGAAAACATAAGATATAGATAGGCATATAATCCAAATCGGAAAAAAAGCTTTAAATCACGTAAAGAATTATATTTTATATCGTTTGAGTCAATGAATGTACTATTGAAAAAAATGACGAAGTCTGAATTTTTTTACAGTCTTCCTGTTGTATTAGGCATATTTAGCAAGATACTTTAGGTACACTAACATTTTAAACAAAAAAGTTCCACTCTTCTGCTACCAAAATTGACCGAGTTATTAAGATTTGAGTTTCATTAATTTAGGCCCATCAACGGTTACCTCCCGCTCACTGGAGCCATCGAAATGGTCTAAATTGCGAAAGTAGTGTTATTCAAATCGTCATAACTCGGTCCGTTTGGTTTCATTTACCCACTACCAAAGGCCGGAATCGATAATTTCAATCTCCGAGATCACCGAGCTCAAAATAGCGAGTTTATTTTTCTCCTTATTGTTTTATATTTTATTTATATATCTTAAGTTGTATACAAAATGAATTCATTGTAGTGAATGAATTTTCTATAGAAATTTTGAATGATTATATAAAATTGATGCGATCTATGCTAGTACTTGTATTACTACATTTACGATGGGCTCTAAAAATTAGAATCTTTGCCACGAGAAAAATTTTTTAGAAATCTGGGGGGAAGAGTGCTTCTGCAACATCATGGAAATAAAATAATATGTAGAACAATAAATATATCTTGGATATTTAATTATAAAAATCAAAGATGAAGACATTTTAGGTAAAAATCAGAGATACCACCGATCCTAATATGAGACATATAATAGCGGCACTTAACGAAGAGTTGCATTGAAAAGCATCAGCAGTGTCAATAAGAAGCTTGAAAATTTAGAGGCTCAGCAATTACCAAATCTTCTGAACGGTATTAGTATATGATTCATAATATTTGTTCAATGCACTGCGCCAATTTAATTTTGGAATCACGCAAGAGGTTGCATGCGGTTGGTCAACCTTAGGGTGAGTCATCTTTCTCTATCACACAATCTTTGACTCCTATTACTAAACCGTCGGTATATCTGGAAATGAACTAGCTGACAATCTTGCAAGGTCTGCCACCAACAGCTTAAGCTCTCCTGTCCCTGTCAACGATGTCAAAAAATATGTTAAATCCATCCTCCACTCAAAATGGCAGGCTCCATGGGATCTTAAAAACACAAATAAACTCCAATCAATCAAACGTCTAATCGATTGTTGGCCTAGTTTAGCTATCAGAAAGCTCGAACCAGTTCTTACCAGATTAAGAATTGGACACACTCGATTCACGCATAGGCATCTGTTATTGGGGGAACCCGCACCTCTCTGTACAGCATGCCAATGCCAAATGACTGTTCTCCACATTCTTATTGAATGTCAGCAATTTAATCTTCAAAGCATCCGCTGTTTCCACTCATCCTCTATCACTCTTAAAGACATCCTTCACAAAGATCATCATCCACAACTTTTTACTTTTTTAAGAATGATTGGTTTTTACTCTTTGATATAAAATTTTTTACCATGTTTTTATAGGTCATTTTTTCCTTGTTGCAAGCTTTTTATAGACTTCATATATTGACACCTCATACCGTATGACACTGCTTTTAACTGAACTCCTATACTAAGATTTTATCGTAGACCATATGCTTGGCGCAGCATAATCAAAAATGGTTTTTGCGCCAGTAAACTCCACCAAACCAAACCTATTACTAAACACAGACAAGATAAGGTGGCGCTTGTTTTATGTTTGCCATAAATATTAAGACCTTTCAAAGTGAATGAAACAAAGAGGCGTCACAACTCTGATGTTTTGAGGTCCTTTTTTTTAAAAAAAATAGCTTTGAAAAGAGGTAAACGCTCTATGTTTCCGATTAATGTTGAGTATTAGTGCACTTTTTTGAGCTTATATAGAATAAATTCATAAAGCGGCGTTCTATATGTATGTAGGATGGAAGCCTAGCTCCCATGTGAGGTGAAGTGTGCAGTTTCTAGGCAGATGAAAATTGCTATTTTAAGCATTTAATTGTTCCGAAACAAACTATTAGACGGCACAACATAAAATTAAGAAAATAAAAGTAAAGAATTAGTAGGGCGGTTGCTGCCCTTTACATCATATTAAAATAAAGCGTATGAAGTTCTGAATAGCATGCTCCATCACTCGCAATCGCACAACAATGTCTGTCGCTAGCGAGAGAAGAAATCAGTCGTGTCACGTGACGTCAGTTCGCAGAGAGTTGCCAATCGGTGGATCGGTACACGGCATTCCTGACGGTGCGTTGGCGGGGTACCACATGCATTATGCATAAACTTGTTGTAAATACTGCAAAAAATGTGGTCACTGACTCCAAACCTGCTACTCTCGTTGTTGATTATGATGACTCATAAACTTCTTGTAAATAAATTTTGATTTTATAAAAATTAAAAACTTATATTTTTTCACTGCTCGTGCTTTGCCGCACGAGAGTTTTCAAAATTATTAATTCAGTTTTTGTAAATAAAATGTTAAGTTTGATGTTTTCCAATGTCGTCCGTATTTTCTTTTTTTAATTCTTTGGTGAAAGATAAAACCTTTAATTAATTAATCGCTCTTCTTAATCATCTCAAGATATAAAATATATTAATTGAACACCTTAATCGCACCCAAAAATGTAATATAATACTTACCAGGGCAGGGAAGAACCAAAAGAACATATTGCTGCCATGCTCTTTATTTACAGTAAATAAGCCACTGTAACTCGGAACATGAGGTGCGTTTGGTAGCTTTCCAACTTTACTCAGAGAACGAGCTCTCTCGATGTCTCCATTCTCTACGTAGGGTGTCAGAAACAGAGGCTGGTCAGGATCTAATCGGCGAAAAAATGAGCATGAATAGTTGATTCAATTAAAGCAAATATCGTCGATATACAGATAAAAGTGATCAAATCAAAAGAAAAATAAATTAATGTGTTCTTTTTGTTTGTTAAAATATCACATCTGAAACAGGAACAACTGTTTGTGAGTAATAAATATGTGCAGCGTATATTGCAAACTGACGATGTGTTGACATGTGTGGCTTTTCCTGTTACAGAGATGGTATTTTAAAACAACGAGAACACATTAAGTTATTTTTCCTTTTCTTTTGGCATCGGACAGCGGTGGCCTAGTGGTAAGGTTTCAGCTTTGACATCTAAGGGTTCCAGGTTCGAAACCCGATTTTTTCTAAAGATCCGCCATGCTAGCAGGCCCGATGAACGCTAAATCACAAACCCAGGGGGCAAACATCCTCCCTTTGGTGTGGCGCGGAGGGGTGCCAGCCCGGGCGTCTTTCTCATCATCTGACCGCGGCTCAAAATGACGAGGTCTGTCACAAAGTATCTCTCATAACGCTTCAAAGCGTGGTGTTAATATAACTAAACTAAATTTCTTTTGACTTGGTCACATATAGCTACAGGATGACTTCGAATTAACCTACAGCTTTTAACTGAAATAACTTCTTAGAGTCTCACTAGATGGCGCCACGAATGCATAAGGTGGCAGAGGGTGTAAAAGGAATTTGTTTCGTATCAGTTCCACGCTATTTTGAAAATGTCTCCCAAAGTGTCATATTCAACCGAAGATCGTATATTTATTGTTAAAAATTGGTATTTATGAGGCGAAAATGCCATACTATTGCTAAGGAAGTGATCTGTAACATTCAGAAACCGACCTAAGCCGTCTAGAGCAATCCTGGTGCATTGCATTGGCCACCTTATTCCATGGGAATCTTTGGGAATCCATGTGATTTGAAAGATTTTGGTGTACAAGAAGAAGCCGACAGACCTTATTAGCCTCAAAAGGTCCATAACTGACTTATTTGCAAGTATTAAAAGAAAAACTCTTGAATTTGTAACCGCCAACTTTGTGACTAGGTTGAGCTATTGTATCACCTCTGACGGTTCTCACTTTGAAAACATTTTGCATTAGAATACTTCTTAACGTTCTTTTCAATAAAAATATGTTTGTAGTGCTATCTGCAACGACACAAGAGTTGCCAAGAGTTGAGAGAGAGACAAGAGAGTTATTTCAGTTAAAAGTTGTAGGTTAATTAAAAGTCACCCTAATATCGATGATATTTAGTCTACTTTTTAACAAAGATGGTATAAATAAATAAATTGTTATTTAATTACAATCTAACTATTTTTTTGTTTGAAAATTAATTACTACTTCATACAGTAGGAGCATTTTGAAATTAAATGGAAATATTCATTTTAGATTACATTCAAATGTAGCTTCTTTTCTGAACTATCGTTGTCCATAATTTAATGTATCGTCGGTTACCAAGCAACTCCAGCTATCTCAATTTTTTGAAATCAAAGAGGAAGAAAATACTCAATTTTTCGTAACCCATAACGAATATTTTTGAATTTTTTTCACATCTGGTAGGAATATACGGTCATATGTTTATATCAGATTTTTAAAAAATAATTCAGAAATATTAGTTATCGGTTGCGGAAATCCGAGCATTTTCTTACTCCTTGAAATTTCAAAAAATTGAGATAGGTGGTGTTGCTTGTTAAGCGACGATATATTGTTCTCAATTTTCTTTTATGAGCTACAGAAACTTTTTGGAAGACCCTGATTATTTACTGCATTGTGTTCTATCTCTCGCTGTGATTTCAATGCCCATCTTACATATTCAGCTGACCGCGGTTCAAAATTACGAGGTCTGTCCCTAAATAGCCCTCGTGTTGCTTCAAAACGGGACGTTAATCTAACCTAACCAGACCTAACTTTATATATTCAGGCTTGTTATAATTCAGGTTCGCCTATTCAAAATTTCGGTAGTAAGTGGTACAAGTGTGACACTCTGTGTGAAAGAAGGGAAAAAGTGAAGAAAAAAAAATCATTAAAATTTTCGTCAATAGGTGGCGCTCTGTCTGTATCTGAGGTGATTTTTGCAGATATTTTGTTCAATAAATCAAAAATTCAAGGAAATCAGGGAATAAAATTCGCCAATTCAGATAGCTATAGTGCTGGAACTGTGGCCACAAACTCCTATAGATGAAATTTTAACTTTTCCTTTTTCTTTGGATTTCATAGAGTGCATCACTTGTATTATGGTCTAGTGAAATTTTGTTTCGTTCGGAGCCATAGAACCAGGTATAGAGCCTTATGAATAGACGGACTTTAATTATAACAACCCTATAAAATCAATCATCAAGTATTTAGTACTTTATAAAAGAATAAAGGGTTTAGCTGATTGGTATGTAGTAAATTTTTACCTATACAATCACTCAAGAAGTATCTAACATCATATGAAGGAACTAAAGACTAGGTGATTGATTCTAAGCAATATTTTTGTCAGTTTTCCCAGAAATCAATCAGAAATACTATAATATAAAAATTTCGAATGCCGTTTTGATAGTTAGTTCCTTGTAAGGCTAATCTCAGCTGTCTCAAGAAATGTTCATTGTGGAGGTTAATTAATTTTCTGGATTAACATCCCAATCGGATACTATGGGAGGGATATTTTGGGATGCGTATCCGGACATAATCCAGAAAAGCTAGAATCCCAACTGCCTCAAATTTTCGCAGGGTGGAAATCTTGACGGTCTGAAATCCTGACAAATCTAAACCCAAACATTGCGATTGACTTAAATATCATTTTTTAATAAATATTACGTGTTACTAATTAACAGTTTTCGTCACTCAGTCATAAAATTTTGTCGATAATTGACTTCTGACGGAATATCATCGTAACATGGATCATAGTGAAAGACTGCAAACTTGCCATTTTATGTCTACAAATTTGCCATTATGTATATAGAATATGTGATTTATGAAATAAAACGAAATTCCTAAATTTTCATTTCAATCTTTGACTCTATCATTTCATTGTCAAACATTTTTTTTACTATTTTCAAGTACACATAAGTTGTAAGTTTACGATGTTCTTAAAACTTCCAAAATTAATTTCAGTATTGACATAATTTTTATGATTTAGAGATTAAAATTATTATGAAAATATAAGGATATTAACTTAAAAACAATATTTAATCAAGCTAAGTTGAAAATATTTAAATGCCATTACCATACCTTATTAATATCATGGTAAATGTTTTACAGATAAATTTTTAATTCATAATTTAATTTTGTTGTTAAGTTATTTAAATATTGGAAAAAATTTAGTTACAGCTTGCAAATTTATTTATTTTATCAGAAATGTTGGGAAGTATTTAGATGTCAATAAAAATGTTAATTAGTTGTTACTGAAAATGTTAATATTGTAAAACATTCAGTACTTCATAACATAGTTTGAAAGGATCAAGTGAAATACTTCAGTTTTAGAGTTGAAAAATCATATCTAAATCGATTTTTACACAAAATTAATTTGAGTAATATGTATGAATTATTATTGTTTTAATATGAGATTTAAAACTGCATGGGTTACTCATATTTACTGATCTAATTTTTGGAAAGATTTTTGAAAAAAATGAAAAGAAATTTAGATTCTTGACTTTCTTTGAGAATCATTTTATTCAACACACAATTCACTGTTCTTATTTTTTCAATTAAATTTGATTTATTGTCTGACGATGACTGTAATTAGTTTCGTCTTCAATCGCGTTTTCCTATTAAAATTTTTCCCGTCTTTATTAAAACTCAATCTACGCTAATTATCAATTAAATTTCGTTTCATGAAGTCCTACAGAAGTCAAGTTTAATTATTCCTGGAACTTTCATGCAGCTTCTTCGAAGAAAAATTAATTATTTTCGGCAATTTTAGTACGAATGATTTTAAATATTTTTTGCTAGCCTAATTAGGAATTTCGATTTTTGTTCGAGACTATTATGCGCATGAAAAGATTTTGTTGCAAGAATAAAATGGCGATGGAATTAGTTTTCCGAACGGGAAAAATTAAAATTTTTGCTATTTTAAGAATTTCCTAATTTAGTAAGTACATATGTTATACCATTCGAAAAATTTTAAAACAATTTTTACACACTAGAGACATTTTTTGATTATCAAATCAGAATTTGTTTGCAGTAAAACCTAAACACAACCGAAAACTACCACTGTATGTAGTTATTCATTACATGTTACAACTGAATTTCACCTGATCACACTTTAAAATTACGAGATTTAATGCATAGTAAACCTTGTGATACAGGAATAAAACTCTTGTATCAGTATTGCTATACGAAATGCAGGCAAATATGAAAATGCATCATCAAATGTAAATGATACATTATTGATAGAAATAATTTCATAATTGGTGAATGCCAGAAAAGTATTTGCTATAATTTTTAAGAAAACGTTCATAACTCAAAATAAAAAAAAATTATAAGTTCTTAAGAAAATGACATTTTATTTGTTCGTGGCGTTTATTTTAAATCCACATGAAAAGTAAACATGTTTCTATCATAAATGCAAATACATTTAGTTAGAATTAGCAGAATTTGCGTCAAATATCCGTATAAAGTCGTCATTAATGTTGCTAGCTAAATATTTTGATTTCACGTTGATGTTGATATTTAAAAAAATAAATATTCATGACATCATCTGTTAAACCAAGCTGAATTCTAATTAATAATATATATTTTATACAAACTTAAGTTTTAGTAATTAATATGAAAGTTTAGTTCAGTAAAGTCACATTTTCTTACCATTACTGTGAGACGGTTCATCTAAATTTTTCTGTTCGCGCAGGACTTCAGTATGATTCGCAGGATTTGGGAGAGTAATATTTGAAGCAAGCAGGATGGACAACAAGGAGTTTAGAGCTGCCATCTTTAAGGCACTAACAATAGAACAGGGCTTTTAGTAGTCCCCAGAACAGCGGGAGAAATACTCAGTTTTATCGTCCAAATCTCATGTTTTCGAACGTAATCGGGGCAGAGTCAGCACTGACTATTTACATAATCCTTTCCGTCTGCTGACTCAAGAAACCGAGCAGTATTAAATTCGCTCTTCTTTGTATACTTCGATGAAAGTATTATGAAGTTCGCATAAATATTTTGCCAAAATGTTTTCGGCACAGCTGCTGGAAATAAGAATAACAAGAAATTCAAAACTTGCCAATAATATATGGCACGTGTATGGTTAACTACTGAATGATTTTATTGTATAAGTCTCAAGTGCAAGTAATTATCGCATTTCTAATATAAATTCTATCTATTCTATTTTTCTATTTTCGTTCTATCCTATTTTTCTATTAAATTCACTTTTCTTAGTATACTTCGCTGAAAGTATTACCAAATTCGTATAAATATCTTGTAAAATGTTTTCGGCACAGTTGCTGGAAATAAGAATAACAAGAAATTCAAAACTTGCCAATAATATATGGCACGTGTATGGTTAACTACTGAAGGAGTTTATTGTATACGTCTCAAGTGTAAGTAATTATCGCATTTCTAAGCACATAAACTACAATTAAGTCATTCATAGATACTATAATTTGAAAAAAAATATGAAGAATCCATAAGCATCTCGACACTCTTCAATGGATTTTTAGTTGAATAGAAACGATTACACATTCCTAGACATTTCATCTAATAATATTGCAGAGAAAACTGCACAGTAAAGTCTCTGAGACTTTTTGTATGCTTATTTATTTGTTACAGTAATTTGTCACTTAACAAGCAGTACCGCCTATCTCAGGTTTACAAAGCTTCAAACAGGAAGGAAAAAACCCTGAATTTTCTGCAACAATTAACGAATATTTCTAATTTTTAAAAAATATTTTATGTGAATTTGAGGCAGCATATTCGTACAGCATGTGAAAAAAATTCAGAAATATTGATTATTGGCTACAGAAAATTTATTTTTTTTCCTCTTTAAAATTTCAAAAAAAAAAAAAATATGTGGTGTTGCTTGTTACGTGGCGATTTCTAAAAGTGCTGTATTTATTTTCATTCGAAAAGATTAAGAAACTTGTTCTTATTTGAAGATATGATTAAAAAATGTTTTAATTAATCTTAAAAAGGGAACAAATTCCCTCAACAGAATATTTTCTACGCAAACATTTGTGATATAAACCATGGTAACTCAACCATTGTGGCCGCGTGTGTGCTGTAAATCATTCTACATTCTGCAGTGGTGGATTTTAACATAGCATGAATTTTTCCTTTTTTTAATTAATTTTGAATAACATGTAATCACTAGTTAATAAAAAATAATTTTTTTTTGACTTGATGAAGTCAAGTTTGAATAAAAAAACTGTAAGTAAGCAATCACTACTTTTTTAATCAATTTCAAAAAGTTTTGTCAATTTTCAAAAGTTTTATTCAATAAGTGTTTTGACTTGATGAAGGCAAGCTTGAATAAAGAAACTGTAAGTAAGCAATCGCTAATTTTTTAATCAATTTCAAAAATTTTGTCAATTTTCAAAAGTTTTCTTCAATAAGTTTTTTGACTTGATGAAGGCAAGATTGAATAAAGAAACTCTAAATTAACAATCACTAATTTTTTAATCAATTTTAAAGCAATAATTTAATTTCAAAATAAATTTTCTTAACTCTTTATATCCCGACGGTACGAAGTACCGCTTTAATCTCCTTTATATTTTCGTAATGTGACCGTTTTTCCTGTGGATATTCATAAGAATACGAAGAATGTTATGCCGACAGCAAACAGTTTTAATTAATCAAAAAGTTTTTCTCCTTCTCTAGGGTTATTCAGCACCAAATCTTATCTTACAGTGCAAAAATCAAATTAAAAATTTAATGGTAAATTGATTCTCGATATAAAGTGTTAATTATATTTCCTGCAGTCTTTATTCTCGTTTATAAAAAATTACAAAACTGCGGTTAAATAGAAGGAAATAATGAATGGGTAAGGTTAAAATAAATGCATAATTTTCATATTTATTTCCGCGCAAAACTTACATGGTATAATATTTCAAAATAATTTAATTTATCCTTAATTATCTTTCTTTTTTATTTATTTTCAAATTTTAGTCTACGAAATTTTTTTTTCTGGAGTAATTAAACGTTTAAAACCCCACTTCTAAAGTTTCTGGAAATTTATTTTAAACAACAGCTCGTTTCCTGTAACAGAAGGGATCCGCTTCCTTAATGTGCGTGCGCAGCAGCAGTTTAATTCTGGAACATTTTCTGCAAGAGAACACATTATTTGATAAGATAAGAGTTTTTCTGATTTCAAATTGTAACCGCACTGTTTTCCGAACTAGCCACTGTTTCCCGACTAGCCACACGTTGGAGGAGACGGCCAGTCCGTGTTCTGGAGTCGACGATTAAACATGGTGTTCTGCCTCGATGATTGTATATTTTCATATGTCCTGAAGTGTTTTGTCCTTAATTGTTTGTCCCTGTATGTTGTGTCCTTTGGTGTTTGATTAAAAGTGTTTAAATGAAACGAGCCCCTTTCTTTGAACGTCTACTGTTATCCCTAGCAGGAATTAAATTATGGCGCCCAAATGGTTACAAAATTAGTTTGATAAGTAAACATTCTTCAAGATCTTCAATTCCACTTTTTTCAGCTGCGCTATACTAAGTATGTGAACTGTCCATAGAATCTACATTTGGGCTGTCTAATATCTTCGTATTCGCGATATTTCATCAGGTAGGGAAAAACTCTCACGTGCCCATTTTCATTTGAAATTTGCAACGATTACAAAACTGAAAGTCAAATTCAAAATGAAGCTTTGATTGATAAAGTAATTACGGCCAAAAAGAAATTCATTCTTATCAAATCAGTCAGCAAATTTTATTGAACGCCCTTAAATCAAGACAATTTTCGAAACAGCTTTTGCTTCAAAATATTGAAAAGTTTCTTCAAGACTTCCATATGACCTTCCACATGAAGTCGCGATCCTCTGTGTAAGGGGACATATGACTGTAAAATCTCGAAAACTTTCGATTTTTTTGAAAATATTTATATTATTCACCAGTTATTTCTGAACAATTTAAAACAATCCGCGTTAAAAAAATTCCCATAATTATGAAAGTTATGAAGGAAAATGTATCAGCTGTTCAACGTAAACATTGAAAAGTGCCATATCTTTATAGCGCTATATCTCAAAATGTGTTTTTTGATATTGTACGCACAATATCTCAAGAACTTTTGAATATTTTTACAGAAACATATTTACTGAACATGTATTACGCTATTTTCTGCAAATTGAAGCACAATTTTTGTACATTTTCTCTTCAAAGAAGAGTTTTGGGGGTAGGGGAATTAGAAAAGTCGAAATTTTAACTATTTTAAATTGATATATAAAATAGAAATGAACTTTATATGTAAATAAATTGAGGTTCAATAACTTAAACAGACTCTTTAGATTACTAAAATACCCAAAATGTTGTGTTTAGACCAATATTTTATCCATAATCATGCGCGCATGGTAAATATCTCATTTTTTCTCAAAAATTTATACCCATATTTATTACTCTCTCAAATAAATACATACAAATATTAAAGTTTGAAAATCTGTTCACTATAACAGAAAGAATAGATATTTTTCTCGATAAAAAAAGTGAGTTTGTGAAATGTATTGTTTGAGAGAAACAATGTATCGTATTTGACAGTTTCCCCCCTATTTTTTCGAGGTTTAAATGTCGTATGTCCCCTCAAATATTCGTTATTGGTTGCGAAGTATTGATTATTTTCTTCCTCTTTGAAATTTCAAAATATTGAGAGAGGTGGTGTTACTTGTTAAGCGACGTTTTCTGCTTTGATTTCTATATAATCTCTAGCTCGGTTTTTTTATAAGTACATAAAATTTTGTTTTGTTATCTCTTAATATTTTAGGGGGGAAAGTAATAGGAGAAGAGCTGATGACATAGCTGCTATCATTTACGTATGGTGACTAAAAGGCTTCTAAGGGCTATTGAAGACTGTTGTTGAATATTCAGGCACTTCTTTACAGTATCATATCTAGGATTCGTTACAGTATCACTGTGTTACAAAAATATTGAATAAAATTTGATGTTATGTCAAATGTTCACCTTTTTCTTGCTCAATAAATAAAACCTACTTAACCCCTTTGCCTCATTTAGCTAAAGCCGAAAAGGGCCTTTTATCATGGAAATGTTATTATGCATTAAAACATTATTATTTTGGCGGAATATTCCGCCATCCATGTTAAGGTCCAGTCAAATTTCGCGGAATATTCCGTCATTCGTGTTATGGTCCAATCAAAGTTTGCGGAATATTCCGCCATTTAATGTAAATGTGTGTACACGTTAGTTGCCATGCAAGTTGTATTTAACTCACGCTGTTTCCAATATCGAGGCCTCGTGAAGCATATCGTCGATGTAATATCAAAATGTTGTATACCACAAACCAAACACAGCAAAACATAACACTCTAGCGATATATGGTATTTTGTGACAACATAATCTCTACTAATAATAAAGGAGAATGTGTGTGTGTCTGTCAGTGTGTTGGTCCTCTACAGGACAGACCGATAGACCAAGAGCTACGAAATTTGGCACAAACATACTTTGGAGGGTGGAAATATGCACTTCGGAGCCTTTTTTTAAAAATTTAAATTCGAATTTTAATTAATTAAAAATTAACCGAAATTTTGTCGTTTTTCCTTAATAACTTCTGAAAATATAACAGGAGGAAAATCATTTTTACACCATCTGAAAGTGCAAAGAATTATCTTCCCAATAAGATCAATTAAGTTGAAGTACAATTTTTCTCGAATTTTAATAAATTTAAAAAAATATTTTTTGGCATAATTTACAACAATCCTTTTCATTCTTGCAACGCAACTCAAACCGTTTTCATTGTTTAAACAAATATTTAATTGCATATTTCTCTTTCATTGTTGTAATCTGAGATAATTTCCTATTACATTTTCCTTTCATATTTTATTTATTCAAAATTTTTGCGAAATCTGTAAACCAAGCTCTCCGAGATATTGCTTTGCTTACATTAAGAAATATATACACTAACCTGAATGGTTATGGTTGCTTTGTTTCCATTCTTTTCTCAACATGTTTTAATCCAGCTAACATGCCGTTGTCCAAAAAATGTGCTTCGTCATTTTAATGTTGAAATCAAATGTATATTTTACAAAAGGAATGAAAGTGAAGATATTGCCGACAGCATGGAATTTGAGGTTACATGACATGGTCAGTTAATTGACATCATTAGTAACATTTATGTAGACAATGAACAGAAGAGGTCCACGGTCATTATTAGAACATGAGCTAAATATTTACCACAATCTGAAGATTAAAATTACGTTGTTAAGAGAACCATGATTATAAAATGATGCAAAATTTAATTGAAATAATATTCCCGTCGAACCAGCTGGTCGCCGAAGGCGGCTAGGATACAATAATTTGAGAGCATCTATAGCTAACCTATGCAAGTGTTCATCAATTAAATATTTTGGAAAATTTGAAAAACCTCATTTTCAGATAAATGACGATATGCAAATATATTTCGTTAAACTTTCAACTGACAGAAATCAAAGATTTCTGCTTCTAATGAAATAAATTTTTGACCATTATTTCTTATGAGAAATTTTTAAGTGTTTGTCTCGAAACGGAAATTATTCAAAAGACAGAGAAAAAATTCAGAACCTGTGATGCTTTCTATTTTAACCACCGTAAATTTCAGCAGTTATGTTTACGGTTCAACATAAACTCCGGAAACTCTTTGGGGAAATTTGTATTGATTATAAAAAATGTTGCCAAATTGTTTCGTAGCAATCAGCTACGAAAATCAGCTTCAAATGCTACTGCTTGATAGTCGTTAAAATGATTGAAAGCAGTACAAAGTTCAGGAAGAAGCAGTTCTTTTATTAACCAATACTCATATTCAGTGGCGAATCCAGGATTCGGGTCTGGGGGGTTGGGGGAGCTGAGGACAGAAAAATTTTGTATCGTAGTAACGAATTGCAAAGCTCATGGCTTATGTAAACCAAAACACTTTAATTTTACAAACTTACCTCACCTGACAATAAGAATCATAAAGAACACTACAACATTTTCGATAAGTTAATAAAAATACAATGGAATAACTTGACAAAAAATTGTTTTCGACTGCGTCAACGCTACAAGTACAAGTGGAATGACTAGAAAAGTAGGAAAATTTCAAGCCTGTCAAGCCAGAAAGCAATGTTGTCACGATTTTATTATTTTTTGAATGAAAATTAAGAACAAACAGTTGATTTTAAGTAAAATCTTGAATTTTGGTTTATCTCGGGGGGGGGGCTGCAGTCCGATAGCCCCCCTGGATTCGCCACTGCTCATATTAGAACAGAATAAGCAATTACGAAATTGCCGAAGATTGTATTTAATAAATTGTATACTAAGATCTCAAAATTTTACGTCGCATGTAAAATAAAGGAAACAAATATGAAAAACATTTATTTTTATTTCAGAAAAAACTACTTTTTAAAGTTTAAATTGTTATTTTACAAAGCACTCTAGAGCTGATTTTTAAAATATTTTTAGTCTTTTAAGCATTATCTTAAAAACCCATGACATATAAATCGAAGCAATACACCAGAATGTTAGGTTCTAAACCGATTATTTGCTTGTAAAGCTATTTAGTGACTGGATTTCTTTTCAAATGTTGTGTAGAATTTTCACATCAACTTACGAAAATACGAATAAAAAAAATCTGCAACACAAAAGCAAGTCACTCAGAAACATATACACACAAAAATCCAAGATTTATTATCTATTATATACTGTTACAAAGCTATAAAGTCGTTTCCCTGAGATGCTAATCTTGGCGGCAAAGTTGGCGACTTTGGCGACAAAGGGAAATTTTCTAGAAGGACCTCGAACTTTCAACCTATTTCTATTGGTTTCATGAACTTTCTAGAGATTACATCACTTCCTACATAATGAAGTCACTTTTTGTTGAAAAGTATAAAGGCAAGCTCTCAAGCCAAGAAGAGTCAGTTGGAATTTGATCAGCAAGCAAGCTGGTGAACTGATAAGAAACCTTTGATCGCCGTTTTGAGATTTAATGGTGATCTCTGTTGTGAATTTTTTCGAGTGCTGTTTTAATACGTGTGCTACGTTTCTTTTCTTAAGAGTATTTGTAAAATAAAGAGCTTTATTTTTTAAAATCCTGCTTATTGGACTGCATTCACGTACACCCACAAGACAATTTCGTTACAATACATAACTAAAGGAGGAAACTTGTCTATTTTATAAAGTAATGTAAACAAAATGTCGTGAAATCTTCGATAAAATATGATTCATACATCTTTAATTAAAGTCGTCAGACTAGTGTTATACTCTTTTTAACATATCAGGAAAAAAATACATTTTACCGTTAAAATTGTTTCATTGCTGGGACAAGGTTTCCTAAAATTTATCTCACTGATGTGCATTTCAGTAATAATGTGACAGAAATATTTATTTCTAATAGTTAAATCCGAATAACCTGATGGGAAATCGGGAAAGTATTAGTTCTGTTAAATAAATGAGAGCATTGTTCTGATTTTCTATTTCTGAATACTGCATTTGAAAATTTTCACTATCTCATAAAAGCTAATCCAGAAATCAACAAAGCGAAAAAAATATCACTGCTGTTGAGTAATTATGCGTTACATAGTTGACATCGGCATACGACAATCCATTATTATAGTTCAGAATTGCACATACTTTTGTAAGCTAACCCCAAATGTTGAATTTCAAGAATTTAATATCCTTCTTGACAATACGCTTCTTAAACATTAAACAGCAGTAAAGGCAGATTATTAACTAACTAAGATAAAGAACCTTTTCTTTTCATTAAAACTGATGGCGCAATAATGATTTCAAGCGTAGCAAATTCCCCGTATAAATCATGTAATGAGATCTAGAGCAACTTTCGGTTGATGTTGATCGTATGGCACTATATGGCCAGAATTCTTCAACAGTACTTTATAAAATAGCCACCAGTATTGTAGACATAGTGATTCACGATGACTGCCACTTCTGGATTTACAGACTGTATGATGCCAAGCAGTAAATTCGAATGCCATATCTTAAGAATTTCATACTATTCTTATCAATATGCTTATTAAGTATTGAACAGGAGTAAAATATATATTGTTTAATAGTACCCACAAACCAAAGAACGATTATTAACCAACAAAAATGACGAACATTTTGTTTCAATTAAAACTGATGGTACACCAGTTTATTTCAAGCGTAGGAAATTCCTCTTATAAATCGTGTAATGAGATCTAGAGCAACTTTCGGTTGATCGTATGGCACTATATGGCCAGAATCCCTCACCAACACTTCATAAAAGTCACCAACATTGTGGACGTACCCGGCGATTCTGTCTGTACCGTCATCGAGTTTCCATATTCCCCTTTCTGCATTCTTGTAAGCATCGATACCTTTCCATTGAACGCTGTGCAGGAAGTTCACCGTCAGTGGATAAGGTATAATGAGATCCATCTGCCCGCTGTAGAAAAGGACTTTATAGTGATTCATGATGACTGTTACTTCTGGCTTTACAGACTGCATGATGTCCAGCACCAAATTTTCCTGAGCCCTTTCGCCATTTTGAAATGCCAGATTTCCAACGTGGATGGCTTTCCTGACTTGTGGTAAATTAATGAAGTTCTTGTAGTAGTGAAAATCCTCCGGTTCCTTTGTACGAAGGTAGTTGTAATAAAATTTATAATCTGTGTAGTTAGTGAAGTAGCTTGTGTATGGTAAGACATTGAATTGAATTATCAGCTTATCGACTTCGACTAGAGCTTCGTAATATTCTTTACGGCGAATATGTTCGCGAATTGAGTTGGAAAGGTTCTGCATGATGGCTGCTTGTTTTCGGTCAATGAGTCCAAGTTGGTATAAATACGGGCTGTAATCCAACATGGTTTCAGGGTCGCATAATCCATTGCCTATTGCTATACCTTTGAGGTTTATTTTAGATGATAAGCCTTCTCTATGAATTTTGTGAGCCAGGGATGGAACGTACTTTCCTAAAATATATACAAAAAAGATAAATCAACAACATTGTAAATGAAACAAAAATATAGCAACAAATGATCGTACACTGCTATTGTTA
The DNA here is from genome assembly GCA_013235015.1 of Araneus ventricosus. Lineage (NCBI taxonomy): Eukaryota > Metazoa > Arthropoda > Arachnida > Araneae > Araneidae > Araneus > Araneus ventricosus. Next base: position 1,972,295 of record BGPR01000049.1, on the reverse strand, counting down.
AAAGAAATCATTTAACGTTAAAAGTAGAAAGCTAAATGCTTAGTAAAAATGTGCAAATTTTGTTGTCAGCTTTCTTAAAATTTATACTCTTATACTCATTAAAAACTGTAAATAAATATACATGAGCTTATTTACATGAATCAAATAAAAAATGGAGAACAAGTTTATTAAATTAATGCATTCAAAATAATATCAAAATATAATTTTTAATTACAGACTTTATTTATAAGAATTAGAATGTGTCATATTTATTAGTTTTTCGCTGCCTCAAGCTTTACATTCTAATTAAATATCTACTCATGTATCTTTTGACCTCGAGACACTTGTTTATTAATGTTTCTCCAAAAGTTATTGCAGCTAATCTTTAATTTTTGCTACATTTGAATATAACTCATGTTAGTCTGTCACACACACACAAAAAAGCCCCATCGAAATAAAGTATTTGCAATTTAAAACTTGTCTATGGCTTTTAACAATGACTGACCTGATAATTGACTTTAAAACTCTGCTTGAATTTAGAGACAGTTTCTAGACTGATTTCTGAAATGCAGTACATTTTTACAAAAAGGAATTTTCGTATCCACAATTCAAATATAGTGTCAAATTTGCAGCCAGTCTCGTCATATTTGTTCTCTAGTAAAAACATTAAAAGCTATTGTAATTATCGTGAGTGAAATAGTGTGACGGGTGATTTTCATCAGTAAAAATTTCAAAATATGTGAGGTTGTGGGTATTCTTACAGTCTAGACTACTTTTGTTCATTATTAAAAATATACTTTCAGCGTCTATGCACTTTCTGGAATTAAAATATAAATAGTCTCCGGCTTGCGCCTACTCGTAAACATTTTTTATGTGACCCGAATAGCTATACGCTTTCTACATGTACAGTAGCTGTCGCTTAATGTGATCATTTCGGGACTTAAGAATTTTGATAACAATAATTGACTGATAACAATAACCGAATTGGATAAATCCGACAATATTTTTATCACGTCAAGGGGAAAAACACTTGCCTCAGGGCTATCTGTAATTTATTTAAAAATAAAAACAATTAAAAAATCATTAATTGTTGCTTGTCGAAAAAATTATGCCTTAACCGCTTAACTTAACAGCCCGAGAATACTCGTGCATCGAATTATCGAAATTTTAGTCTTATAAACTAAAATTGAATCATTAATTAGCTTTATAATTTGACACAAAAAATATGTAGGATCCATAAACATCTTAAGTATCCTATGCCTTCTTCGATGAATGAAAACGACAGCCCCTTTCCAAAACAGGAGGGATCATCTTATTAGATAGCAAAGAAAACTATTCAGTTAAGTGGTTAACAGTTCATTTGAAAATTGCTCCTACTCGTATTGCTTTTTAAAATTTTTTGAACGATGCTGCACGCCGCGTTTCAAAATATAAGTGCTTGCCTCAATTTGGTGTTCGTTGGAGGGTTTTCTTCAACACATTCGTTGCGGTCAGAATTATCCAAGGGCACCCATATGATAGTTTGTGGGGGGGGGGGCTAGACCTGGGGGTATGGAGTATTTTTAATATTTTGAAAGACGAATGGCGACTTGTAAGTAGCCATAAAAAATTTCCAGTTCCGACCCTGTTAAAAACTTTGTCCTGTTACTAAAATACTAGGCCACGGTACTCATACTCTATAAAAAAGAATAACACGTTATTTTAACTACTTTATTGAAAACAGTGAATATTTAGTAACGCAATTGCAGGAGCAAAGTCCTTATACTTTAATACAGAAAACAAACTAAAAGTGTACACCTCATAAGATTTTTCACTGGTATTTATATAAAAAGCAAACTGTAAGGTAAATTATTATGCATAGGTTAGTTTATGGATTTAATACTAATATTTATCTGAAAGAGCAAACTGTAAATTTCTTGTCTTTTTGCGAACAAGTCAATCATTTGTCCACGAAACCAGGGTTTTTCCGGAGGACAAAAGAAAATTTTGTTCTCCAAATTCAAAATTTCAACTCGCATTTTACGTTTTAGACCTTCCTGAAAAATTGATTCTTTCGAAAGAAAAACACATGACTGCACTATATTTTTTCCTTTCCCTTAGAGTTAAGGGGGCCACCCACCTTGCCCCCGGGTATGAGCGCCCATGGAATTACCAACGTTTCTTGCTTGTCCTTGCTCACAAACAGGTTGTCAAAATTACAAGTCTGTCAGTGTAGCAGCTACTGGAATGTCCTTGTTAATGGACATCCACTCTTCCTTTAGCATACCTTCTGGGGGCTCAATGACAAATGGAAGTTTTTAATCTAATGTTCCACTGGAGCCTTAGTGGGCCAAGCAGTTTCTGATCGTGTCAGCCGATATCCGATTCCAGGTACTTGTTAAAAATTCTTGGTATGCTGTGTGGTGACAATGGGATAAATGATCCTCATACTGTACTAAGCGCGGAGCGAAAAATTTCCCGAACGTCAATCGTTAACACTGGTTGAAAATGAAGGATCTGTCAATTCTTTGCTTCAAAACTGATAACGTTAAACGATGTAGTGATCACAATAAAGAAATATTTTTGTGCATATTTGAATAGGACGGTTCCGGACCCGAGGTTTTCGATGATATAAAGCGAATGATAAAATCAACCTCGATCGCATTAAGCGGCTTCCACTGTATTAATTTTTAGTTTGTTGAAGCTTTTTGCTGAAATCATCGCAAATGCAAAAGGGCATATGATTTAACTTGAATCATTAATTCGAAGTTAAGATATGATGAAATTTTGGGAAGATACCCATTCCTTTTTTATTTTTTATTTGAAGAAATAACACATATACTCAGAAAAAGTTTCTTTCTTCCTTTTAAAACAATTCTTTTCTTTTCCATGAAAACCTAAGGTTAGTAAAAATCGACCGGAAATCATTGCAAAAAAAGTAAAATGCTTTTACTTTATTTTTTCACTTAAAAATTTTTTTTTCCGTTTTATTTATTTAATTTTTTTACTGGAAAGAAAGATTAAGTGGAAGATCGCAGGGAAGTGCAGGCCTAAGTGTGCCTACTAGAAACTGAAGAAGCCATTCAATAAAATTAAATTTTCATGAAATTCTGTTCGTAATTTATAGGTGCTACAGTCTTATTGATTGAAAATTTATTGAACTCAAAATACAGTTTTATGTGAAGTTTTGTAATTTAACCCAATAAACGTGGTTTAACTCTTTAATCCCGAGTGGACTTTTTTCTTCTAGCCGCTTTGAAATCGGGAGTTTTTGGAAGGAAGCAAAATGAATTGGACTCTCCCAATCTGGGTGGTCATTAACCACCCCACCCCACTCCCTGCTATAAACTTCCCTTAAGGCGCACGGAAATGGGTTGTGGTTGGCAAGGATAATTGGACCCCCTACCGCACTTATCTCCTAAGCGATGTCAGAACCTCACCTCCCCTCAAAAGAACCCAACCGCCTCAGACCGGCCTTCGGAATTTTTAGACCGCCTCGCTTGGTGTGAGAGGGTTAAGTATCTTTAATTTCCCATTTTTAAATAATTTAATTTCGATACATTTATTTCAGAACAAATCTGACAATTCGGCTTTCATTGAAAATGAGTTCAACATTTGGATTAATTATTTGAAAGACGTATACATTACCTCCGTATGACTCTCCGACTACGTAGAAGTCATTATTTCTGTACTCATGAAAGACTGCGAAGAACTGTTGCAAGAATTCGTACAGATCTCTCGCCACAGAGTCTTGATTTGTTGGATAAGCAAAGTCATTGTCAGTAAAACTAAAACCCGTACCGACAGGATTATCCACATATATGACATGGAACGATTTCGCCCAGTGGAAAGGTCTCATCTTCGCAGTCATGTTTGAGTCGATGACATACGGGCCGTGCTCCACAAAAAGGCCGAAAAGACCAGACATTCCAGGACCTCCTTGAAGCCACAAGATGACAGGTGCTTCAGCATGTTCATCCTAACAAGTAATATAAAAAAATTTTTAAAGTCAATTCCTACTTAGGTGATTCGAGATATAATTAAAAATGTACTGCGCATGCGCAAAGATATGGCTAAAATATGGGGGTGCTTCGATGATCCCATGGGCCATCCATGTACCCAAGAAACAAGTCTGTAATATTAATAGTTTTCGAGATATAATGAAAAACGTACTGCGCATGCGTCATGCAAAATATGAAATGACAGAAGAAAGCGAATTAATATTGCATTGTCATCTAGTTCTGAGCTATGTTTAAAGTTTCAAGTCTCCAGCTCATCGGGAAGTTAGTTTAAAATCGATTGCAAAATTTGAACAAGATATAGGGAGAGTGTGAACTAATAGTAGGAATTGAAAAAGGGATTTATTGTCAGTGAGTATTTTAACATGGTAATGTTGATAGGTTAGATACTATCTGCAAATTTGACATGCGTGTTCCAAAATCGTCGTAAGCGCTCTACAGGGCAGACCGTTGGACTTAGACCTACCCAATTTGGCAGGTGGTTACTTTTGGGGCAGTAGAAGTAGATGCTCCCTAAGGAAATTATTTTCAAAATTCAAATTCGATTTTTAATTAAAAATTAATCGTAATTTTAACATTGTTTCTCGATAACTTCAGAGTACATGATCACGTAACACCATTTTTACACCACTTTAAAATGCAAGAAAAAACTAGCTTTTCAGTGATACCAATTTTACGAGGAACGTTCCGAAAGTAAGCTTCGTCATGCGTTTTTCACAAGGAAGCTAGCTTTATTACAAACAAAAACATACAATGACATAACAAAATACAAGCTTTTGGCTATTTTCCTTCATTTTCACCACCGACATTGACACATTTGTCTTACCGTGAAACCAGTTTCAAGAAACCACCGTAGTAAAAATCGGTGCCCAGCTGGAGAAGGAAGTTCTTCACAGGCCGCTGCACCTCTTCATTGCTTCGGAAGCGACGTCCTGAATGTGCTGAATTCATTGCAGGAAAAGGGGAAAGTCTGATAGGGCAAGATCGGGGCTGTAGGCAGGGTGATCCAATCTGTCCCATCCCAGACGACGAATACGTTCTTTTGTGTCCCTTGCTGTGTGGGGTCTTGCATTAGCGTCCAAGGACAGAAACTCTCTACTCAAGAGCTCTGGTCTCTGGAGTCGAATGGCGATCTTCCGTTTGGTGAGGGTGGGGTAATAGCGTGCCTCAATGATGGTCTCTGAAGTGAGGAAATCAATCAAAATGACATCCTTCTCTTCCCAGAACACTGGGAACCGATTTTTACCATGATGGTTTCTTGACTTTGATTTCAAGGTACGACAAATGTATCAATGTCGGTAGTGAATATGCGGAAAAATAGCAAAAAGCTTGTAATTTGTTATGCCATTCTATGTTTCTGTTTGTAATAAAGGTTCCTTGTGAAAAAGCTTACTTACTTTCGGAACGTCCCTCGTATATCCGTATAATTTGGATATTTAGGATTAACTTCCATGTCTAGGAATTTTCGCAAATCGGTTCTGTGTTAAATGTATGATTTTTGGGGGGACGAAATCCTTTATTTTTTTAAATGCCGCGAAGCACATTTCTTAGAGATTGGATCATTTATTTGGATTTTGCAAAATCGAACCTGAAGTTATTTTGAGAAGGATTTGTTTTAAAGCAGTAGCACCACAATCATTTTATGGCTGGAAAGTGAGTAAAAGGCGAACACATTAACAACCAGCGGGAGTGTTCTCCCCTAAACTTTCTCTTATACTTCCCCAAAAAGGTGCCATTTCTCCTTCCCCCGCGTGGCTAAAAAAATTCGAACCTACTGTTATCCAGAATCCAATGACTATCAGAAGATTTTTCATTATAGTGATCGAAAAATATCTAGGTAAAGAATTCAAAGGGATGCGTACCGATTAAAACGCATCTATCGCACTCTGCTAGGTTTCACTCTTGCCGTCTCAAGGACAAACTGACGTAATTCGCACCTTTCGTGAGAACAGACGATTGCTTCCGTACGCATGCGCGTGGAGATAGCGGATTGGTTTCAATGGTAAATTTTACAGGCCGACAGACAGTCAACCCTTTGACGGATTTGGCCCAACATTTGATGATACGGACCTACATCCATGACGTTAAAACTGTGTACCAAATTTTATCCATCTAGCTATTCAAGTTTTTGAGTTATAGTGTTCGCATGACTTCGGACATACAGACAGACAGACTTCCCGTTGACGGATTTTGTCCAAAATTTGATAGAAACCTACAAATTATGTTTAAAGACCACATACCAAATTTCATCCCCGTAGCTCTAATAGTTTTCGAGTAATCGTGTTCACAGACAGACAGACATACAGACAGACATAATTTCAAAATTGTGTTTGTCGGACTCAGGGAGGACTAAAACATGGAGATTCGTCAAAATCTGGAGTTCGAATTATTTGACGATTACAATAATTTATCTTTGTATACTTCGTATACGAGAAAGTAAAAATTACTAAGTTAGTTTGCATATTAGCACTTTATTCACACAATGAGAAAAGCAACAAAATGCATCGTGCCCCGAAGCGAGATATCGACTTGATAAATAACATGCTTTTACTGTACTATGTGCTCATCAACAGCTTTGTAAACCCCAAACAACATATTTATACGTTTGCACCAAATTCGTTGTGGTATTTAATTACAGTTGCAGCTGCATTTAAAGGTCATCAATGACTGAGCTGCTGAAAACTGGATCTCATGATTCACGAAACCTTTTCAATTAGTGGTCTTGGTACTTACGTATTAACGCCACCGAAGCTACAGATTTGGCGGTTTTTAAGTGCCGCCAAATTTGGCGGTTTTTGTACTTACGTATTAACGCCAATTTGGCGGTTTTTAAGTGCAGCCAACACCACCGCAGCTACAGATTTGGCGGTTTTTAAGTGCCGCCAATTTGGCGGTTTTTGTAAACAAGATTGCTCTTTATTGGCGCATTACCGCCAATCTGTAGCCTCGGTGGCGTTAATACGTAAGTACCGTGGTCTTTTTATGCAATTAATATTTAGGCATCTGGTAGATTTTTCAGATAATGCATATTATTATATATGATAAATAATTTACTTTAAATGGAGGGTTCAGAGATAAAGTGGATCAAGTCAACGCGTTTCATTCCCGAGAAAACAGACATCAGTTATTAGCTGCGTTTAAAATAATAGTAGACTTCTAATTATTTTTCCCCCCGTGTATACAAATTGAACTATGGACTCGAATCATTAATCCACAAAAAATATAACATTTATGCAATATCAGTGCAAAATGGGAGGAAAACGGATTTGATGCACTTTAACTTAGAATCCTCGATATATCTTTCTGGGTAAAGACTATGAATTAATCGGAAATCAGATTTTTTGTGTTTACAAGTGTTCAGCGAATTAGCCACTTCATAGATTAGAGAGATGAAAAGATAGTTTGCATTAAACTTACATACATTGACTCAGAAATTAAGATAAACATATATTAACTCTCTGAACGCGGCTAAAGTGAGAATTCCAGTGCCTCAAAAACTGGAGTAAATTTTCGTTCACGAAATCAGAATGAAATCCTTCCTTTCTTTACAGAAATTCCAGGAGGACGACACCGAAGTTTGGGAGATCAATTGTACACAAAGAAGGGAAGAACTTTTCTCCCGTAAAATTCACTCAGGCGCCCGAAACCGCCTGAGTCCATTCTCTATCGAATGGGGCGGTTTGAGGCGGATTAGGGCTCATAGAGTTTTCATTTAAGTATATAATCAATTAATGAGACTTAATATATTTGTACAGGTCCGTCTTTGGAATAGGATTAAAGGTGATTCAAGATCTAATTCTATCAGAGTTCATCCAAGTGATTCAATGCTAGTAAAATCCGGTAGAGAGTGAGGTTTTCTCATTTTGGAGTGGGGAAGAGGTTGAAAAACGGCTCCAGCTCACTTGTCACCCTTGTCATGACCTCTGTTCATGCTCACGAAGTCAGCTTTCAATCTTATGGAATTTTAAATGTTGTAGCTTTACAGTTTCACTCTTTAATCCCGAGGCGACTTCTTTCTTCTAGCTCCTTGAAAACCGGGAGTTTTTGATAGGAAACAACATGAATTGGACTCTCCCAACCGGCAGTCATTTACCCCAACTGCTGTCATAAACTTCCCTTAAGGCGCACGGAAATGGGCTGTGGTTGGCAAGGATAATTGGACCCCCCCCCCTACCGCGCTTATCGCCTAAGCGATCTCAGAACCTCACCTCCCCTCAAAAGAAGCCAACCGCCCCAGACCGGCCTTCGTAACTGTTAAGAGAACATTTTTAGACTGCTCGGGACCGCCTCGCTCGGCATAAGAGGGTTAATCCACATTTTGCTGTTATAAGAACATCCTTCAATTTTCTGAAAATAGATTATAAATTAATTCGTAAATAGAGTCGGACAGCAGTGTTTCTTCAAGAAGAATCGAAATGAGATTAATAAGTTTTTACTTATTTAAACTGTAAGAATTTTTTTAATGGATTGATTGAGTTGGATTAGATTCAACACAATTTAGAAGCATCCTCGGCCTATTCGAGGCAAATATTTTAACATGAACCAGGAAGGACCACATCAGAGCCTGAATCGCACTTCCCAAACTTCTGCACCACAACAATTAGAGGCAATAATTTCCCTCTCTTTTGATGAAGAATTACTCTGCCATTGAAAAAATTATATTGCTTGAATTTTAAACTTAAAATAAATGAAAGTGATACTTACCGTTGCAGGGAAGAACCAGAAGAAAATATTGCTGTTATATTTTTCATTCACTGTGAAAAATCCGCTATAACTCAAAAATTCAGGAGAATTTGGTATTCTTCCTACTTGACTGAGATTTTTGGCCTTATCCATATTTCCAGATCGAATATAAGGTGTCAGAAAAAGTGGCTGGCCGTAATCAGGGGACAGTTTTGGCTTGGATTTTGACCAATAATCAAAAATTTCATTTGTTTCAATTGCATTCGCATAACATAAAAATACGACAGAAATTCCGAAGAACACTGTTGCTTTTTTCCGAAGCATTTTTATTACTTTACACAGAATATTCTGCGTCCTTTTGCGTTAATTTATACGAAATCAGCTGGAACTACTGAAATCTTTGCGAACTCTTCATTAATTCAGGCAGCAAATGAAACTTATGTCAAGGTCGGAACTTGTTTGACGAGATATTAACTTTTCACCAGCAGGAGGTGTCTCTCCGTTCTTCTGATCACCAAGCGGTGTATTCTTTCGCTCAGGGACACGGAATTCATTAACGGGTGTCAAAAAAGAACTTTTTGGTATTGGATGCCTTAATATTTCATTATTGTTTTTTATCACAATTTTTTTGTGATTGTCAAAATAAAATACAACGTATAGAAGATATCAAACGAAACATTTCCAGTTAGATTAAAAATTGATAATAATAACGTAGAAATTATCACATTTTTTGTGTCCCTTTCAACGTTCTGTACAACAAATTTGATAAGAAAAAGTTCAAACACATATGATATCGCTCTCATGCTGCAATAAGTATATATCACACTGTGGAACAAAAAAAACCTTTTATTTCATTTGCCGAGGAAATTTTAACGGTTTTAGCTTATCTTGAGTCTGCTAATTTCAAAATTAAATTTACTTTTGCCGAATTGGCTCTAGTCTATGAAATAATGCATATTCTCGATATTTCAATCGTATCTGCAGTAAAGTTGGCCGAACAAATAAAAAAATATTTATATCGCTATACAACGGGAAACATTTTGCGAATTGGTGAGAAATTGAACGAGGAAAAAATTACTTAAATTGATTGATATCTTCTGCTCCTATATGGGTTTTAAAAGTGTCATAATTGGACTGTTTTTAAAATTTTTTTTAATTTTACAATTTCTCTTGACCTCTTTGTTATAGATGTTAAGTACTCACCTACTTAAGCATAATAAATTTTATTTCATCAAAATCCGTCTATAACTTCTTGTCACAGATTCCTTGCAAAGTTGTAAAAAATGTATGTGAAATTACTTCAAAATGCAATTTTTAGTTCCTAATTAACACCAAACTCTCCACACAATATTTTGTGGATGAAATACAACAGGTCAATGTATATACATAGCAAAATGTTATTTAGGTATACAACGGGAAACATTTCTATTATTAATACAGTAGAGTCTCCCTATAACGAAGTCTCCCTACAGCGAATTTCTCCCTATAACGAAATTTTTAATCGGAATATAAAATAACATTCAAAATATTCTCCATATAACGAAGTGGTTGTCTTCCTATAACGAATTTTTTCAGGCCTTTATCTTCTCGATTTTTGTCATTTTTGAAGAAAGTTGTTAATTTCTGTGCAAACAAATCGCTCGCACGTGCCTGTTACCCGAACCACTCGCATCGTTCATTCCAGCGATAACACATAACAACAGAATGCTATGTGAAGGGCAATGCAGTTGTGGGGACCTGGGTTTCTACTGAGGGAGCAACCTTTCTACGGGTCAAGATTCCAAGAATCGGGCTGGAGTGGGGATGGAAACAGCAAATGGATGTGACAATGCGCATTTTATGTTTATCCGTACTAGTGCATATTATTCTCTAAATTGGGGAATTGTCTTCACTTTTGAGCATTTTATTTATACAAAAAAATTAGTATAATTTTATCAAATTTATGATAAATATTACTTCATTTTTAATTGAAAGTCATAATTAAATATTTTTGAACTTATCGCACATACTAAAAGGTTTGCAACATTTACTTAAATAACTGTAAAAATCTCTAATCTTCGTATAAAGAAATTTTCTCTACAGCGAATCTTTCAACTGGAACCAAGCGATTTCGTTATAGGGAGATTCCACTGTATTATCAATCTTCCTCACGTAGACTAGTTACGACTCAAAATATTTCACATACACACACTATTGACGACACGTAGCAATGCAAACAAATCATAAAAATGAGCCGAAAGATAATCTGCAAAATAAAAAAGATTTATTCACTCATATTTATTTCTTTTCGTCTTATCTAAAATAAATAATCAGAAATTCACTGCACACACTCTTCTGATGATTATTTGTGTAGTATTACTCTGACTTTATCGTCCTGTTGATGGAGATCATGTTTTGCATGTTCGTGAGTGAATTCGCAACACGTATTGGCATGCAATTTAATGCCAGAAGAAAACAACCAGTAATCGGAAGTTATAAACTTTGATTTTAGTGAAAAATCACCTCCTTTTGAAAAACACCGAATGTTACAAGCTGTTACAGTTTTTTGTATATCATTGAAATGCTTTGGCTTCTAAATCCTACAAAAAGTTTTTTAAATATTTTTCTACTAATAGTAAAGGAGAATGTGTGTGTGTCTGTGTGTTGGCGCTCTACAGGGCGGACCACTGGACCTAGTGCAACGAAATTTGACACAAACATACTTTGAAGGATGGGAATGTGCGCCTAGGAGTCCTTTTTTCTTGAAATTTTAATTAATTAAAAATTCAGCAAAATTTTGGTTGTCTTTCCTTAATTTTTTTCGAAAATATTACAACACAAGAATTACTTTTACACCATCTGATAGTGCAAAAAAAAATTTACCTTTCAATGATATCAATTAAGTTGCGGTAGAATTTTTTCTCTAATTTTAATAACATTTCAAGAATAGTTTTTGGCATAATTTGCAACAATACTTTTCATCGTTGCTAAGCATTTCAAATCGTTTTCATTGTTAAAACAAATATTTAATTGGGTGTTTCTCTTCCATTGTTGAAAGAGAAGCCTAATACATTTAGCTTTCATATTTTATTTCATCAAAATTTTTGTGGAACCTGTAAACCAAGCTCTCTGAGATATTAGTTATATGAAGTAATCAATCCAGTTAGCTGAATGATCATGATTGCTATGTTTTTATTCTTTTTTCAGCAAATTTTAATTCAGATAACATGCCGCTGGCCATAAAATGTGTTGAGCCATTTAGTTATTTGACTCCATCAATGGCGAATCCGGGGGGGGGGGCTATCGGGCTGCAAGCCCCCCCCTCAGAGCTCAGTCAAAATACTTAATTTTATTTAATATCACTACAACTGTTTGCTCTTAATTTCTCTTTTTTAAAAAAATAATAGAAGCGTGACAATATTGCTTTCTGGCTTGACAGGTTCGAAAATTTTCCTACTTTTCTAGTCATTCCACTTGTACTTGTAGCATTGACGCGATCGAAGACAATTTTTGGCTAGTTATTTCATTGTATTTTTTGTTAAATTATCGAAAGTATTGTATTGTTTTTATGATTCTTATTTTCAGGTGAGTAAAGTCTGTAAAGTTAAAGCGTTTTGGTTTACAAAAGCCATAAGGCTTAACATTCGTCATGGCGATAAAAAAATTTTATGCCCTCCCCCCCCCCCCCCCGACCCAAATCCTAGATTCGCCACTGGACTCCATTAGGGACATTTATGTGCACAACAATATAGGTGCAAGGCCACTAGAAGAGCATGGGTTAAATATCTACTACAATCTGCTTATGTTGTTAAGGGAAACATGAATATAAAATGATGCAAGATTCAATTGAAGTTATATTCCCGGTGAACAAGCTGGTCGCCGAAGGCGGCTAGTACTCAATAAAAATAAAACTATCAAATATAATTATATATGTTACACATGAAACAGACAAATTTTGGCAAAAGGGGAAAGAAGCGATTTTATTGTATTATGAGAACCCTTTTGTTCTTATGTTGTATGAGGTTTTATAATAGGTGATGAAAGATGTTGAAACATAAGAAACAACATCGAAAGACTAAAGATGTTTTTATTGCCGCGAGATTCGTTCTCTTTTCACTCATTATTAGATCGAAAATATAAGATCACTTAAATGGAAGCTTTTAAAACCATTTTTCTACATATATATTTAGATATCCCAAGAGCTGCTTCTGTAATTCAATGTATTGTAAGAAAAATAAAATAATTCTGGGGAAATGATAACATGCTTTACTGCATATTGAGAGTTAGGGGATTTCATAAATTTACATCGAAAAATGGAAAGACATATAAAATTCTATGAATCTTCTATTGAATACATATTTGAATGAAAGGAAGATAAACGCAAGGGACTTATACTACGAATAATTTTTAATTGTTTGAAAATTAATGACTGAATTACTAAATTCGAAGTAGAGAAATGGAAAATATTCTTTGAAATATATTTGAAATAGAAAGAGATTTCATGGTATGTTTAATAGTGCCATTTAAACTATTAGATACCAAAATGGAAATTATTTTTCCTTGAAGGCTTTAATCCTTTATTTCCCGGTGGTACTTAAAACAACCACTTTATTAATTTAATTAAACTATTTTAACTAATTAAATAAGTTTTGCCTACTTTCCTGAGGTTATTCTGCACTAAAATTTATCTAATGATGCAAAATGAAAGTGAAAAGTTGCTGGTAAGTTAATTTGGTATATAAAAGGTTAAAATAAAATATACCCAACGCATTTTAGAAAAAATTGTTGAATGTTTAATGAAAATATTCTTAGAACGATTTCCTTTCGTTAATTTGTTTAGCGAACTAAAGCTGCATTAAAATTCAGGAAATGCAATTAAAGAATCGAGGACGAATAGAGTGCTGAAAATGACGGCTTAATAGGATTATTTTGAGATCAAAGAATTTATGAATTTATATACAGAATTCGAATAACAGCTTCTAAGCATTAACAATGTAAAGATTTCTTTTTCTGAAGGTGGTGAAACACTCAGACTTTTAATGATCGAACAGCCATTCATTCTAAGTAATAATTTTGAATTTTCTTCAAAGTCTAAAGAGATGTCACACTGCGAAAGCATTTTAATTTCCCTCTCCTTGAGCAGCGAATCTATGGATGGTTTGATTAACCAGTAAATATACAGTGTGCCCGCCCAGTTGTCACCCCAATAATTTCTGAATGACAAGAGCTATAGTCATAAAAGTGGGGTCTAGGTATAGTGAAGTTGCCATGCGCTACGCAATAAAGCCGTTTACAGTGCCACCTGGTGGCAAAATTCGGAGTTAGCGTTCTTATCTCATAAACGGTACGAAATACGGGAAGAAAGTCAATTACAAAGTTGTTCAGCATCATCGATTTAGTAAGACCAGACACCTTTCGTACTGTAATGTTAAAAATAGAAGGCGTTAAATGCATATTTGTTTGGTTCGCAACTCCCAAAATTGTAACGCGACATAACGCGGAAGGAAAGAGAAAAGGAAGGACGTAATATCCGATTTTCTAGAGGATTTGTCGTTGAGTGACCTCCGGAATGTATGGTTCCAACACGACGGTAACCCTCCGCGCAAGGTATCAAGTGTCCAACAGTATATTCGGGCACATTCAGCAATAAGTTGTCGGGGATGATGGTTGCGTAGAATGGCCTCCACGTTCACCTGACCTGAACCCATTGGACTTTTTTCTGTGGGGATACATCAAGCAGCGAGTGTATGCAACCTCTCCACCAACATTGCAGGAACATCGAAGCCGTATTACGGATGCTTGTGCCAGCGTGTCACCTGCCATGTTGTATAATGTGCAGCCGGAAGTGCAATCCCGTGTCCAGATGTGTATTGTTGCTGAAAGACACCATTTTGAGCATGACAGATAGATGAACCTCATTTCCGGCAAATGCAGTTTTGTTCAACGCGATCAAACAAATGTGCGTTTTGTGCTTTTCATTTGCATCATTTTTGTGCGCAAGATGTTTTGTTGTAATAAATCGATGATTTGAACAACTTTGTAATTGACTTTCTTCCCGTATTTCGTACCGTTTTTGATATAAGAATGCTAACTCCGAATTTTGACGCCAGGTGGCGCTGTAAACGGTCTTCTTGCGTAGCGCATGGCAACTTTACTATACCTAGACACAACTTCTATGACTATAGCTCTTGCCGTTCAGAAATTTTTGGGGTGACAACGGACTTTAGCGGGCACACTGTATAGATCAATCAAGATCAATCAGTAATAGTTCAGTTCAGTTAAGTAATGGTAAGCACGAGAGAGATGAAATTTCGTTGGTCGAAGCATTGATCCTTTAGAAACGTCACTCAACATATGATCCATTTGTATCATTGTACAGGAGCCATTTTTGTTTCCATGACACGAATGTATGTTTGTAAGACTCCTGAGGTTGAACATTGCTCCTCTTTTTAACGCATGCGATGAGTTCATCGTCTCTCGAAACGGTTTTCTACGCAGATGAGCCTTCAGTCATCCAAACAGAGAGAAATTCGACGGTGCTTGGTCGGGAGTATATAAGGTTTGTGCCACCCATATTGACGCAACAAGATAATCTGTGATTTGTCCAAAGACACTAATGTTCTTAGGTGATGGCCTTCAACAACGAGAAAAACTATGAAGATCCCCTCCCCTCATGTATTCCATAAATTTATTATAAATAAGCTAGATTCGCAAGCAAAAAAATTATATTCACCTAGTTAATAAATAAAAACAAACATTAAAACGCATCACTCTATGGAATGAAAAGGCGGATTTCATCGCAAAATTAGTTACCGAACATAGCCCATACATTAACTGGATTGCATCAGAGGATATTCTTTCCTATATGAAGCAGAACTATAAAAAAAGAACTTCAAGAAATTATAGAGATAATAAATATTATAAAGAACTTGGAGGAATCCCAGACATCAGATCCATCTTCAAATGGACAAAGAACAGAAGAGGACATAATTTGTGCCAAACTTTTTAGTAAAACATTAATAACACCAGGCCTTTTGAATAAATTTAATCTTTCAGACAATCCAATGTGTAATACATGCAACGTTTTGAACAATCTGGATCATATTTTACTTCACTGCTCTAGGTATTCAACCATTCGTGGTCATGTCTGGAACAAACTTGGACTTGTTTCTTCAGCAACCTTTAGATTTGAGGAACTCACAAGCAAAGTCTTTGAAAATAAACAGAAACTTTTCCTGCAGAACCTTTTGTGAATTCGGGGATGATAGACTTTGCAGCTAAAGATACCAAAAAACACCTATAATCAATCAATCAATTAGTCAATCAATCAAACGCATCGCGACCAAGAACAGAGACGAAGTACAATTTTCAGAAGATATTAAAAAGTTCTGGAAAGACGCTGACAAAATTTAAAAGCAAGCGATTAACAATTTCTGACTGGAATACCTCTTATAATCCGAAGAGAATTTCGCCATCAATTTATTGCAGGTCTTAACAAGTAGCGGTTTCTTTAGACGCGAAAGGATGCTTGTTTACATACACCCCAGATAGCAAAGAAGGTTGCGGAAAAGTTGCCATTTCGATTTCCATAGGCTGTCCGTAAAAGCATTTCCGCGCAAACCGTTTCGGAAACCATTACCACAATGTTTACGTAGGAAAGCTTTTTATGAACTACCTCACCGACAAGGTTTGAACGACATGTTCGCGAAAGCATTGCCGCGCAAACCGTTTCGGAGAAAATTGACGTAGATAAGCTTTTCATGAAACACTCGTCCCATCGTTTGAAGCCCATACGGTATAGTGGTTATTGTGTTTGGCTTCCAACTCTAGGAACGCGGGTTCGACCCCCGGCTCCAAGGAATTTGAAATTTGTAGGAGTATGTCTTTGAAAAGGGGGTGGAATAAAAGAAGTTCCTCTCTGCAGGATTATGGCTTCGGGGGGGGGGGAGAAGGGGGTTCTATTTTTTCCTCCGAAGGAGGGCAATTAACAACCTTTTGAAAAGGCATGAAACAAGCTTGATGAAAGCCTAAAACAAGCTTGATGAAAGCCTGAAACAAGTTTATAATAAAAGCTTGGGGAAATCTTACTAAAAACCTTACAGAAAACCTTGTTTCTTGTTGACTAGCGAACCTTTCCGCTACCTTGCCGAAAGGTTCAAACCTTGTCAAGGAAACCTTTGTGACAACCCTTTACCCTTGCTAACGACAAGGTTTCCAAAACCTTTTAGACAAGCTTTCTTTGCTATCTGGGACGTGCCTCCATCTGGTAGTGAATTTCATAAACAATTATTTAAAGAATCCATAATGTTTATAAAAGTTAATTACAATTAAAAAATTCTACTTTCTATCACACTAATAAAATTGTATCTTTAAAAATTGCTTTTATTAAATTTATTATCTTTTAAAGCATTTTAACAATACAAATAACTGCATATTTTAAAACAAAAGCCCATAAATGGTATATTTTATTTACTTCGAATTCTTTGTTTTCAAAAGTTCAATAAATAGTTTTGAGAACAATTTTCATGTTTATTTAACCGTAACTGGATTCGTTCTCCAACGCTGAGCTACAAACATCAAATAAAAGAGCAGCAAGTTTCCAATTTTATCCAACAGGAAAATGAAATACTTTATTAAAATTTCCGAACTCCCTGGAGGTACGTAAATTTTCCGCTTAAAAGAGGATACTTTTCGTAGTAAAAGAGATGAGGGAACAGTTTTCCACGAAAGTTTTGCTCCTTTTTTCCAGTTTTGAGAAACCACATTCCAAACATAATTGGAAGCAGGCTGTTGAGAAATAAAAAATGTCTTCCCTGCAGTGCATACAAACAAATGAAACGCATTTAAGAATGCAACTTTTCAGGAAGTTTCTTTTTTTCATGTCTATGAGAAATACTAAGTGGTTCAATAAATATTTTTTTAGATTAAAACCGAGGAACATGAGAGAGAACTAATTAAGATGGCAGAGCATTTTCTTTTCGAAATTTATAAACGTTTTCAAATCGTATTGAATAAAAAAAAAATGAAACCGACTCTTTTTAGTGCCCTAAAATTGGGAATTACTTTTATTTTGAATATTTTCTCCTTTTTAGTATTTAATTTAAATAGATCATTAAAAGTATTATGGAATCTTGAAATCAACCGTTTTCTCAAATTCACTACCAGATGGCACCACTCTTATGAAATCAAAACTTAATTAAATGAATCCATTAACTGGTTATTAAGCTCTGAAAATATTGAAAAAAAGTGTATTATCATCGAAATATATAAATGTACAAAATTTCAAAACTCTAACCCTTTAAGATGAGAGTGGAAAATCGATTACAAAATTTCATTTTTGTAAACAGGTCTCAAGTCAAATAAATAAAGAACCTATCTCTAATTGATATCAATGATAAAGAATAATATTTATGTTTACATATGCTGCGTTGATTGTGTTTTTGTGCGATTGGTTTTGTGTGTGCGATAAGTTGCGGTACTGCTTCAAGCTCACAAGTTCGAACGTTACACATTCTGGAACATTAAACTAGCGGAAGATACTATTGCAAAAGTCTTTCTGTGAGTGTATGGTGTAAGCAGTTCAACACGCAGGATAATGAAGAATGAAGGTTTATTTACAAATATGCAGGAGAACACGTAGCACAGGTACAGGAAACATTAGTTCTTGCACAGATTAGCAATGTAAACAGACAACAATCCACAGGTGATAACAGTTCAGCACTTGATATTTAGCAACAGAAACAGTCAGCAAATAACTAGTAAAGACAATAACTGCACTTTTAATAGCGCTCAGCTCACTAGCTTCCTAACTCGAACTAGGAATAGAACTCCAAAGACGCTCGCACTCCAAGGCGATCCCAGTCGATCAACACACCCTCCGTCATCCAAGCGCTCTCCTTATGTAGTCTCCCGCGACAGGCCGTGACGTCACATGGAATCTTCTAGTACATTCAAGCGTATCTTCTCTCCTAATGGAAATATCGAGAAGATTCCAGCACCTTTAAGATCCCACATTTCGTCCCCAAAGTCGCCAAATTTGTCGCCAAGATGGTAGCCAAGTTTGTCGCCAAGGTCGGGGAACCAGACGTGGCTTCTGCTAGTCATCCCATACTTATCCCTGTAAAACTCTCTTCCCAACCATAAGACTGATATTGCTGGAAAACGACTTCGGTTACGAGTGTTCAGAGTGTATTCCTACGAAAATACGGAAAAGCTGCACCTGATCATTTGTAGTAAGTACCAGAAACTTGGTGAGTGTATGTATCTTTTCATGTATCACCCGTCTTTGAGTGTATGTCGTATACTTGTAAATAAACAGTCCTTTGAAACCCGATGAATCATTTAGGCTAACCCTGTATTTTCTTATTACAATGTGGTCATATGATTATATCATTCTGAGTCCTTTAATAGATAATCTGTTGAAAGAAATGTAATAATATTTGGTGATACTGCACTTTGAAACGCGCAATTGCCTCTCAAAAAGAATAAAATAAATAAAATAGTAATAAAATTCGTAATCAGTACTTTGAAGAGCCATCATAAAGATAAAGGAAAGGTTGAGAGAATTCTCTCCCTACGAAGACGAACTGCCTTTCGATGGTACTTATTTTATGTGACTGCGCTTTATTAATGAATATATTATCACCGGGGAGAGGTGATCTAGCATTTCCCGCGAAGGCAATTTTCGGTACACTACTTTACATTCTACATCATATGTACATATTTTTAATCAACATCTTTCATGCATTTATTTTTAAATTTAATAATGTTTGATTAGCAAAATTTCATTTTGAACTTAACAAAGAATGTCGATTCCTTAAATTAGTAGTCTCTAAACAAGCAGTTAATTTATTTAGAATGAATCTTAATCCATCAAAAATGGATTTAATTGAAGACATAATTATTCATATTTTGCATTTTATTTTCTAATAATAACAAATAAACGATATTTAGTCGTAATACTTTATAAAGGTTTTTTGTTTACTTGACAAAGAACCCCATCACAGTTTGCCTTATATATATTTCATTTAGATTTACTTAATTTTTGATAATTAATTTAATTTAATTATAGATTAATTAAATTAAATTAATCTAAAATTAAAATTAGATTAATTTAATTTTTTAATAATTAATTAGATTTTAATCTAATTTTAATTAAAATTAATTAATTTTAATCAAAATTAATTCATTTTAATTAATTAAATTAAAATAAATAAATTAAATTAAAATTTATTTATTTTTAAAAATGAATAAAAATAAATTTATAAATTTATTTTGATTAATAAATTTATTTATTTTATCAAATGAATTAATTAATTTTAATTAATTAATTTCAATTAATTAATTTTAATTAATTAAATTAAATAAAATTAATTAATTTGATTAATTAGATTTTAATCTAAGATTTAAATTAGATTAATTTAATATTTGATAATAAATTGTTCAACTCACACATACTCAGTTTGCTAACTCTATTCAGCAGTTTTAAAGAGTTTTGTAAGAAAGTAATTACATAAATTCCATTTAGTACAAACATTTCCCTTAAGCACTTTTAGAAAATTGCAAGATTTTTAAAATAATCAATTACCGAAAAGCATTAACATCAAAACTCTATGCTTCTGTGAATAAAATATAAAGATTTATTCTTTTAGTATTTTGATAAACTTGCGGTGTTGCTAAAGATAAACATCACCAACAAATTAAAAATGTATCTCTCCGATCTAAATCATTACAAAAACTTTCAGACCTAGAAACAAAAGTTCTTGAAGTTCCAAAAATACCTTGAGGCATACGAACTTTCTTAAGCCTTTTAAAGTCGAAGGAAAAAAATTGTTCAACAAAGGACTCGCAATTCTTAAGTTGTTGGAAATAAAGTTTTATTTCATTCACTCACCTTGCTGAAAGGATGCATAGTTAGCAATTCCTCAGAGTTGACAGAGCAATCCTTTTTACCAACTTTGCCACAAATCGTAACATCAGCAGAGAAAGCTTTTCGAAAAATCTCATTTTCGTAAAATGCTTGTTTGGTTTCCCAAAATGTTCTTTTTCACAAAATTCTCTAAGCTGCTGTCATATTTAATTTCCAATAACTCTGCAAGATCAAAGAATGGCCGTTGAGAAAAATTATTTGCTTACAGATTAAATAGAATTTCTTTTTGACAATTTGTTGGGAGCTTTATTTGTTTAGAATATTTTGTAATAAACCGCATTATTTCTTTTCAATTCTTAGTAGGATTTCCAGTAATTTAGCTAAAACTTTCTTTTTCAGTTCGATAAATTATCCTGGATTATTTTTTGAAATTGCAGTGTAAGAGGTTTTACTTTTGCAGTAACTGCACAGTTTTGTTTTGAGTTGATTCATGTCAGCAAAGATGGAATTTTGTAATCGATTGCACATTCACTCCCTGATGTGCTGGAGCTTTGAAATTTTTCTACTTATGTATTCTTGATGACAATACACTATTTTAATGTTATCAGAACTACTCTATTAGCACAAGATATTTTGCGATACCTCCAAGATGTTACTACGATATTCCGAATGTCGCTCAACATCGTGACAATATCGTATGAATATTGTGCAGCATCGTGTGCTAACAGTTAGTCGATTAATTTATGAAATTTTGATTCCACCTGGCAATAAATATGAGAAAATTGATATCAAGATTCCAAAACATTTCTAATCAGTCGAAATTAATAAATAATGAAGTGATACATTTTTCCTTTAGTGTAATGTGTACTACGTCACAGGGTATCTTATAAATAAAATTTTAAGCTTGTAGAGGAAAAATTTTAAAAAAATGACGGGAGGCTGTCTTTTCAAACAGTCGCTGATGTTAAAGTCGTAGGACTACTTTACTCGAGTGACTCTTTTGTTTCTCGAAGTTTCTTGTAAGCTTTTAAACTTAAGTAAGTTTTTTTGTAACTTCTGTTGTTACCCTTTATCTCTAAAATGGGACATTAGTTATGTTTTTAACATATGTAGTTACCGAGGTATAAAAAAATCGCGTCACCAATTCATGCGTATTTTCTCATGAATTACAACTCCTATTTTCAATTTTTTTTGTAACTTCTGTTGGTACTCTTTATCTCTAAAATGAGACATTAGTTATGTTTTTAACATACGTAGTTACCGAGATATAGAGGATCTCCCATACCAAGTTTTGTGGCGTTTTGGCGTGTGAATCAATTTCCTTCCTGAGACCCTAATGGGAGGAACGTAGTCCTACTTTAAAAGTTTTCTGATGTCCGGCATCTGGACAATACCGGATATTTCAACTGAAAAATGATGAATAGGCACACAAACTTCATTGTAAAATGTTTGCCAAAGGATAATAAAATATTGCATTAGTATTTTAAACGGTAAAAAAGGATTAAACACGAGAAATTATTCGAAAGACAGAATTGATCACAGAACTCAATTTTGAGAAGAACAAATATTTTCGGAGTTGTTTTGGAAAAACTAAATAAATGAAATGATTTCATCCTTGAAACGAAAATTTTTGGCAAAGATTACAATAATAAGAATGTCGAGAATCAAATTTAAAAAAAAACAGCTTACAATTTCATCAATTATTGAATTAATAGGAGCAGTTCAAAGTTGATGTCCGGTGCACCGGACACCAGGTCTGAAGTGGTAGACTGAAATTTAGAAAATAATTAAGATAAGAAATGTACTTTTAAGCTTGCTAATAAAAATGTGTTTTTAAAAAACCTCGTTTCATTAAGCTTATTAAAAATTGTTTGCATTTTTTTTAAACTCTTAGTAGGGTTTGATGTATTTTAATTAAAACTTTCCACTTATCCGAATTAGTTTTTTAAAAGTTCAACGTAATGAAATGTGCCTTTGCAGTAGAAATTTAACTTTCTAGTTAAATTACAAAAAGGAAATTTGATTAGTAAAATAATTCTTTTGAATTCTTCTAAAAATGGTTAATTTTAATTTTTACTACTTCGTAAATGAAGCATAGAAAAAGTACTTTAAAAAATTGGCCTTCAAGATTTTGATGAGCTCTGTGGCAACTTGAGCCACAGTAATCCCTAAAAGGGAAATTATTAGCATGCATCTTCCCTATCCGATGGGGAATTCAATCAGTCTGGGAAAAACCATGAACGATTGAGGTCCTAAAAATGGAATCGGTAATCTGCCGATTTAAAAGTCTATTTTCTAAATGTTCAGCTGTGTGAAATAAGTGTTCGTAAATGTCTATGTGTCGTGTTGTTGTTCGTGAAATAAATAATTGGAAAATGCAAAAAGAACTGGTTATTTGAACTCTAAAAGAACACGCAATATCGAAACTCAGGCTTAACACCACTAGCTTCATGCTGGGCTGTTCTATTTAGTGGGATAATTGGATTATAGTCCAGCGCCATTGATCCTAAGGCGCTTATAAATTTATTCTGTGGAATTCATTTCAATTTTGAACTAAAAAATTATTTAATATTTATTTTAAATATGAAAGTGACACGATTTGCCAACTTGTAAGGCATTAATCTGAGAATAGGTGACTTTTTTCTTCGCTCCTCAATTATTTTATTTCGACTCCTCAATTATTTATTATTTATTTTATTATTATTTTACTCCTCAATTATTTTATTAATTAGGTATTTTCTTTGGGGCATACGCACACAGAATTATAATCATAGAGAAAAAGGATCAGAGGTCTCATTCCGCAATTTGATGAGCGCCCCACTCGTGAACTGAGAGAACTACAAAACGAAACCATAACAGAAACTGAACGCCATATTGTTTTTGGACGTCGATCGTGCGGGCTTCGTGGTTCTATGCCGTAGAGAGAAGCTGATTTATTATATTTTCTTAGATTTCTTTAGCTTAGAATTATTATTGTGCTTAAATTTTTTTATAGTATTTGTTTGCTTTTCTGTGTGTACTGTTTTCTGTATTTTTCAGGACCGGCGACATGGATGTGAGCATTGAAAATGTTGATTACCGAAAAATGAAATTCAGAAAGACGACTTGTTCAGTGTAAGAAACTCCGGGATCGAAGTTATTCCGCATTCCATCAAATGAGAACGTATATGTTTAAGAAGGAGCGGAAAAAAATTCCAATAAACTAATATTAGGAAACATGTTTCGTATTTGCATAGAGAATATTACTTTCGGTTTTGGTGTAGAATTCCTGTGGAATTTTATTTTTTTATTAATTATTTCTAATTCAGTTATTATTTTTTAATGTTTTCATTGCATGAAATGCTAATTCATGTCATTATATTCTTTGGTTTTTATTACGTTACTGTAATTGGATATTCTTCATATCTGTTGTTATAGTTAGGGTTGGGAAAAAACTTACTGGTTTTAACCAAAAACAGGTTGTTTTGTTTCGGTTAACCGGTTTTTATCGGTCATTTTTTTGTCTCGATTATAAACGGTTATTTTTTAAAAATACAATAAGCTGATAGAAAAACAGGTTCGGAAGATAGGATCGATTTTAGGTTCGATTAGAATAAAATTTACCAAGTTATGAAGCTTTGAATATTTTATCATCTTAGACGAATCAACGACAGCGGCTTCCGCGAGTGGTAGGAGGATTACTGAAAGAGTCTTTATGAACAGATTGTTGGCCAATGGATTGATTTCCTGCAAAAACAATACTAATTAAAAATTTTGTCTACAAACCGCGTCTGTTTTTTTATAGGAAAAAAAACCGTATACCGGTTATTTTGAGCGGTTATAACCGCCAGGTTAAACCGGAGGTGGAAAAAACCTGAATAACCGTAAACCGGTTATTTTGAGCGGTTATAACCGCCTGGTTAAACCGGAGGTGAAAAAAACCTGAATAACCGTAAACCGGTTATTTTGAGCGGTTATAACCGCCAGGTTAAACCGGAGTTGAAAAAATCTGAATAACCGTAAACCGGTTATTTCCGCAACAACCGACATCCCTAGTTACTGTTACGTTTCTGATGGGGCGACAAATTACTCTAGTCCAGGGCGTTCAAATTTGCTAAGACGGCCCTGTCTCCACGTTTTAAGCCGGCTATTCACTTCACAGATAGACTGGATATTTTGGAGCGTGGCAAGGAAAAAGCCATAAAAATCTATGGAAATCAGCCAAATGGCTTGTGGTGGTTGGAATTCCGTCTGGACTGAAATCGGAGCGAAAAATCAGAGGGACCCTGAAAGAGGTTAGCGAAAAGAACAATGCCTTGCTTAGATTGAAGGCTCGCTTTGAGGGTAGCATAACTTAAAATCTGCTGACTGGGGAAAATCGAAGAGCGATTGACAAGCAGCTGTACACTGTAAAAAATTCCGGAAACTTTTAAGGTAAAATTTACTGTAAAATGGAGAATTTACAGTACCCGCAGCTTTCGCAGTACATTTTACTGGAAAAATCGACTACACTAGCGCCGCTGCGGCCAGTTCAATGCGCGGGAACCGTGAACGAACTGTCATTCCACATTGCCTGCATGCTGATATGAAATAGGAGGATGAAAATCATGGTAAATTCTTGTGTTTTTATGCATTCTGTATTAATTTGTTTAATTTTGTGTATATATCATTTACTTTATCAATTACCCTATTAAGGGTGATTTTTAAACGAAGGAAGTTGATTTAACATTGTTCTTTCCCTCTCTATAGAGAGGGAAAGAAGATCGCTCCCCCTACCTTCGTTCAGAGTTAGCGTCCTTTTAAATACAAGTGAATGGCGTGCCTGTATTTTTTGATTAAAATGGGTGTAAAAAACCAGGCTTAATACAAATGGCATGACTATCCTTCAAGTGAATGGCCGGCTTAACATCTCTCTCAGTCTAAAAAGAATTAATTTGGAATTATATCGGTTTGTCTATGAAGACGAGAACTCAAAAGCGCAACAAATTAGAAGGAAGGAATTTGATATGCGAATTTACACCAAAATTGTAAGAACAATCAAATTTTGGACGAAATCTGCTCACGGGAAATCTCTCTGTCTGTCTGCCCATCCGTGTTCCAAGATAGCAGAAAAACAAAACGAGCTAGATATATAAATGTTGGCATATGACTTTATTAATAAAAATGTAGATCTACAACATCAAATCCAACGAGATGACTTTGTGTCCATCTGTCAATATTGTTACGAATGCCATGTTAGTCTTATGGATGGAAAGAGGGATTTACAGAGATTCGTAATGGAATGGAAGCCAATTACCCCAACCTTGGCGAGAAATTTGGCGACAATATGAAGGCTACGTTGATAGAATACTGTCCTACCGCCACGAGAAAAACCTCGAACAGGGTTGCCTCAAGTAGACGAGTCGAAGAAAGGAAGAAAACGGGTATAAAATCAACAGCAGCATTTGGCAAACTAAGCGCATTTCATTAGACGAGGAATTCATTTTCGACGGAAGAACAAAGCGAAATGAGGCTTCCGCGGGTTCTATCTGCGCCAAAGGAAATAAAGCCCTTTCCTTCACCCCTAAAATGCAGTGGAATATCCCGTTTCCTTAACGATCGCCACCGGCATGTCTGGGCCTGGGGTTTTTCTCATGGCGGTAGGACAGTATGTATGTGTGTGAACGCGATAACACAAAAACCCGACAAGCTGGTTGGGTGAATTTTAGTAAACCATCCTTACACCTAAACGTTCTCCGCCGGGGGGAGGGCCACCACGATTCCTTGGATGAGAAGCCACCGGATAAGTAAGTGAGTTCTTGGAGTATAGTAATGATGTGGGGTTCAGTTATTGCTACTTCGATGAAGGAACGTACCTCCCTCTGGAGGGGTTGGGTCGTGGCCGATGTTGACTATTAGGTCCGACTGCTGTCGTGGCGACCGTCGCTCACTTCATCCCTCGCGCTACAGCAAAATGGGGATAGCTCCTTTGTACGTTATGCCTAGGGTTGCCATGATTCCCGTATATACGGGACTGTCACCGTATTTGTTAGATTTATAACCACTTCATTTTGTGGAAAATGCCTGTGTTAAAAGATTCAGAGTCCTTTGGATCGAATAAAGCAGGTTTTATTTATAGCATGGTCTATCATATCATGAAAAGCAGAATCACAGTGGAGATGAAATGAAAATCACTCATATATATAGATTTTCAAGAGGATTGAAAATATAGAAAGGCAGCCAATGGGGATTCGTAATGATACAGTGAAACAGCGAATAGAAAACATTAATACGACAACCAGTCAGCTCTATTTAAAAAGGCGTGTGGTTTCTGAAACTTAGTGATGTAATGTGCGAATACTCTATTCTAACGGTATTTAACTACTCAGTCCCGTCTTGCTATTTGTCCTATTCTGTCCCTAAATTCATGTCTTTTTCTTCTTCTTTAAGAGCGCAACAACCTGTTACAGGTCTTAGCTGCCTCGACAGCACGCTTCTTCCAACTCAGACGATCCAAAGCAACTCTTCGCCAGTATTTTATTTTCAAAATTTTGATGCCATTTTCTGTATCGTCCAGCCATCTTAATGAAGGTGTGTCCCGGCCACGGGCTCCTCAGGGGTTCTTGAAAGTGTGAAGTCTAGTCGGGTTATTTTCGGGGGTTCTCCAGACATGGCCGAGCCATCTCAGTCTGTTACTTCGGATGATTTGTGTAACTTGATGCTCTTTGTAAAGTCAATAAAGTTCAAAATTATATCTGGTTCGCCAGCACCCTTGTTCTTGTATAGACCCGAATATAGTTCTTAACACTTTCCTTTCAAAAGTTTCCAGAGCTCGCTGGACGTCTACATTTAATGTCCAAGTTTCGCTAGCATACAGCAGCACAGGCAATACAAGTGTCTTGTATAATCTCATTTTAGTTCTTCGGCTAACTAGCCTGGATCTTAATTGTTTTTTTAATCCAAAGAAACATTTGTAGGCCGATTTTATTCTGTTGTTATAAATTCATGTCAGTAGAGATAATTGAAGCAATTTCGATTTGTGATAATAATTTTAGAATGACTTCGTCCAATTTTATAATTATGCGAAAGATGAAAACGATATAATTAAGAGAGTAGAATCAACTTTAAAATATGACTGAGCTAAAAAGTAACAGCCTTGCACCTTTTTTATTATTCTACGTTTTCATTTTGTTAGATTGTTTAAACTTTATTGAATTTTTTATCAGACTAAAATAAACCATTATCTGTCCACTTTTTTCATGTTTAATTTATTTAGCACTTAAATGTCCCATATCAGTGCTTGGCAAGTATGGCAACCCTAGTTATACCAAGACTGTAAGTTTGTATATAATTTTCTACAAAATCCATCCAATGTCAGACTATCTGTTATCTGTCCATATCTACAATTGATCAAGAAAAGAAAAATTGGAATTGGTTATTGAAAAAATATTTGAATCCCACATTTCTATTTTGATGTTATCTTCTATCTATTAGTTTAACCTTTGTCAAATTATGAAATAACATGTTATTGGATAAATTTCGGTGATCTTTGCTATCAGTTTGCAAACTCAGAGTATTTGTGTTTACTACCATGCAGTGAACTTCAATATGAAATACGAACATGAAATGTATAGGCTGAATGAAAAAGAGTTTTAATAAATCTAATTAAAATGTTTTTAAAATATAATTTCACTAGAATAATTTAAATTATTTTTATAAAATTTTTTAATTTTTTTTCTATTTTGGTCAGTTGAGATCTATTATTTCTAAATTCCCTACCATGTGATTCCCCTGGTAAGGAATCAAAATTTAGTTTAATTAATGGTCGACTGAAAGTATTAAAGTAGTGTATTGTCACCGAAAACACACAAGTGTGCAAAATTTCAAAACTCTAGTAAATCAGAAAATGAGTGAGAAATCGATTACAAAATTCTAATGTGTTAGAGTTTTAAAATTTTGTGTATTTATGATGACAATACACTGTTTAAATATTTTCAGGACAAAACTATTAATTAATCGATTAATTTAAATAAATTTTCAATCTACCCGAGTGTCGCCACCTGGTAGGGAATTCGAGAAAAAATTGATTTCAACATTCCATATTATGTATAATAATGAATTTTAAATTCAAGACTAAGAAGTAGAAAAAAATATTAAATATAAAGAATTCTGCTTTTTATACACTATTAAAAGTGTGTCTTAAAAAATTGTTTTTGGTAAATTTATTGTGTGCAAGTTAAGTAATTCACACTGTTTGCAAAGAATTGGTGTTTCTTTCTTTGGCATAAGTCGAAACAAAAAAATCCAGTATACAACAAGTATCGGAGCCGGCTTTGTTTTTTTATTCAATTCGAATACAATCGCAGTATTAAATAAATTTATTCCTTCTGTTTACTATTGATTTAAAATTTCATGCCAGATTTTCTGACAAGTTGTTACTTTTGGGATCACTAGATGGCGCTCCTTCAATGTAACCTTGCTTTTGTTTTGAGGTTTCAATTCTTGGATAATTCGATTGTAGTTCTTCATATTACGTAAAAATCTGAATAAAATTTTTGTTATTGAGTGTACAATATGCAGGTAAATTGTTTCTTGACTGGAATGAAATTTTTTAACTTAACAAAACCTATAGTTTGGCATACTATCTATAAATTAGGACGTGCGATACGCATGAGGTGAAATTCGTTCAAAGCTCAACAGGGCAGACCACTGGCTCTAGATCTACCACATTTGGTGCGTAGTTACTTCGTAGGTATTAAATGCTTACAAAGAAAGAGGTTTTCAAAATTTTTATTAGATGTTTAATTAATTAAAAATTATTCGAAATTTTAAGGTTTTTCGTCAATAACTTCGGAGGAAATTATCGACACAATTTTTTTTACACCACTTAAAAAGAAAATCAGTTTTCCAGTGATACCCATTTTATTTTTGGTAACATTTTTCTTTAATTTCCAGAAATTTTTCAAATTAGTTTCAAACTTAATTAATCTCTTGCAACAAAATAGCAAGATCGTGAATAATCGATATTAATATTTTAACTCTATAATCCCGATGAGACTTTTTTATTCTAGCTCCTTTAAAACCGGAACTCTTTGGGAGGAAACGACATGAATTGGACTCTCCCAACTTGTGTGGTCATTTACCCCACCACTGCTATAAACTTCCCTTAAGGCGCAGGTAAATGAGCTGTGGTTGGCGAGGACCCCACTTCGCTGATCTCCTAAGCGATCTCAGAACCTCACCTCCCCTCAAAAGAAACCAACCGCCTCAGGCCTGCCCTTGTGGCTGTTAAGGGAACATTTTTAGACCGCCCGGGACTGCCTCGCTCGGTGTAAGAGGGTTAATAGGTCTCGTACATTTGAAGAAAAGAAAAATGGTGAATTGTTCAGTTTAATGAAAATATGTTAGTGAACATTAGATGTTTTATCAACAGCAGTGGTACGCATTAAATATATCATACTGTAATGTGAAATTTTGGAGAAAGTTTTGCCGGTTCAATTATTCTTATCATCTATCTTATTATCGTCATCTATCTATGTTTAAAATTACTTGGTCAGTCCTGAAATAGAGCTCGCTGCTTTGAAGTAGAGCTTTCGAACGAAGCTAAACGTCATTCTCAATCGTAGTCAGATGACAAGGATGACAACAGAAATCTTTGACCATCGACTTCTGATTTAACGTGCACCGGACCCACATACACGACGGAGCTTTTGGGGAATCGGGTTTCAAACTTGGTACCCTCTAGCCTCGATTACCAGACAGCACTACAAAGCCACCGCGGAACTGGTGGAGACGGAAATTGTGTGCCAATTCAGATGTTGTCTTCATCATTTGACTAAGGTTCAAAATTACGAGGTCTGTCCCAAAGTAGCCCTCGTGTTGCTTCAAAAGGGGACCTTATTGTAACTAAACCAAACAAAGCTAAACGTCATTCTGAATCGTGGTCAGATGACAAGGGTGAGAACAGAGCCGGCACTTATATCTCCAAATTCCTGATCATACTAGAAGGAGAAACCTTTGACCATCGATTTTTGACTTAACGTGCATTAGATCCACATACACGACGGATCTTTGGAGGAATCGAGTTTTAAACCTGGAACCCTCC